>CM077033.1:29946353-30187983 GCA_039090855.1 Macrothele yani
ATTTTTATTGCAAGGATTTTGGAGAAATTGGTCCTAAATTTCGTCAGCATATTTCACAAAAATATGCACCGAACTCTACCCGTTTTCCTTCAGATAACGGCACTCAAATCAGCATTCAATTTTTGGGCTTGTCTTTCCTCTCTCCTAAGCTGCGGGTGTCATACACTATAGTCATTACATTAACCGCAGTGTCCCATCAGAACTGCTTTTTCAAATTCATACTTGAAGCGCAGTTAAAGAAAGCAAGGAAGAAAAGAGAAATATTTCTTATCATATTTGTTATTTTCATGATTGTTTCGTAAGAAATCAGAAGACTATAAAAACCCCTAAATCATCAAACAATGCCTAGTTTTTAATTTTCTGAAAATAATGTTCTGATTATTTTGGCAAGGTAACTTTTATCTGACATAGCGGAGTTTTCCTGTTACATTTTTTATCTGGTGCACGAAAGTGCTTTTAAGTCTATACCTTCTTCTAGAGGCCAATTCAGATACATTTTAAGAATCGTTCAGAATTATACATACGCAAATCTTTGATGAAGTCGAATGAGAATGCATTCAATGGAATAAGAAATATGATATTTGACCACTTTACATTTAAAGTGAAACGAATGAATTATTGAGGCATAATTTCAGTATTTAAATAACAGTAACGAGTTTTTCTTGCATTCTATTGCATAACATAGTTTTGAAATTTTGTGCATAGATTGCCATGATTTGACTTCAAGTAACGAGAATGGTTCATAAAACAACAGCACAGCAGAAAAACAATCAGTTCCCCGTTCGGGAATATTTATAAACTAATACGACCAAATGAAAATTTGATAGATCATCGGAATATTATTTATATTAAAAACAGTTCCACATTAAAGATGATAATGCCCAACATCTCTAGTGTAGCGAATGACATACAGTCGAAAAAAATATCAATAGCATTTTTGAAGCAGCGATACAGCTGCAAAATGAAGTACAGAAACACCACCTACCGACAGAACTGTGAATTAAAAAAATCCTCATATACCAGCCTAAATTGTTCCAACAAGGATAATGCATCCGGTGTTGAAATATTTTTTTAAATCGCATATGTAGAAGCAGAGATATTAAGAAAAACATATTAAGAGTTCTTGTGACTAATCGCGGCAAAATTGTGCGGTGTTTTGGGAAGAAACTACGCACACAAGATTTGCATAGTTACTAGTATCTGGCAGAAAAAATAAGTTTTTCAATCGGTTTCTTTAGTTCCGCAGATACTGCTGTGAAGGAAAAGGTGAACATAACATCTGTGGTGGCATCCTTGTGCGTTAAAAAGCTTCAGAAATTAGATAAGAAACGTTTCGCAGCGAAAACAAAGAAACCATTTTTCAAATCGGACTCTTTGAGGCAGAGATGTCAGCTAAAACAGCATGTACATCTAAGCGCCTCGGCGGAAAAACTATGCGTTATTTTTAAGGAAAAAGAATTCTTAAAATGTTCTTCGATGTGAGCGGTATCGTAAGAACTTTTACAATCGAGTTTCCAGGAGCACAGATTTTGCTACAAAGTACATCAGAAGCAGAAATAAGTACTTACGCCCCTGGTGGAATAAAGGGAGTCTTAACCAAATATTAAAACTGATATAAAAAGCATATTCAATCAGAATCACGAGATATATCGGGTGCAGAAATGATTTTTCAAATCGCAGTAGTGCAGAAACAAAACTTTCAAAGCTTTTGCACATCAATCATATGCCTTTTTAACGGAAGGTAGACAGCTAACTGCAAACCGGATAATAAAACGTTTCGGCAATTTGAACCCATTACACTTGACCAGAAAATAAATGAGGTGACGTTGGTTGAGCACATTGCACCATAGTCCAAAACGCAGCATTAATTGAGGAATTGATTCCAAATGCGTGGTAACTCCAATAAACATTATCGATCCAAGCTTCTCTGCTAGAAATTATTCAAAGGTTTCGCGAAAGGCAGTAGATTTGAGTGTGAAGTACGAAGCTAATTTCTTTATATCACGCCACATAGGAGAAGTGGACTTGAACTTGATTTCTTTTCATAGTGCAGTGGTTATTTTTCAGTCTACAATGATTGTGTTGAATTGCGTGTGATTCACAGAGACCGCATTTACCGCGATCACGGAGACTTCTATTTTTGTATTATTACTGGAGAAGAGACTTGGCTTTATAAGTGGGACGCTGATACTAAACAAGCCAGTATGCAGTAAAAATACCTTGTATCACCAACAGCAAAAACGTTCAAAACACAACCATCTACAGGGAATATTCTGATCATTATGTTTTTGGAACTCAGAAGATGATTTAATATGCTAATTCTTTAACAGACCTCTTTTTGCAATGGCATGTAATGAATTAGCATCAAGAAGGGTTGATGCTAATTATTTACATACCTCATAAAAGAATTATGACTGCGGCCTCTTATGCTGTGCTTCTCCAGCACTTAGGTGAAACCATCATGTGTAAAAGGCGGTAAAATTTACGAGTGAGTGTTCTGTTGCTCCACAACATCACTCCAATCCCCACCGGTGTATTGCCATGCAAAATGAACTCTGACGGAACGTGGAGTTCCGAACAGGTTGCCCTCCCATCGTAGTCACCTGACTTCGCACAAACCAACTTTTTCCTGTGTAAAAATCTGAAAATAGATGTGGTAGACCTGCTAATAATTCTGAACTGAAAGAGGCATGAAGAAGTTTCAGTTCGTTCGAGGTGAACGACGAAACCGTTTTCGCAGTGTGAATTTGCAAACTTTATGAAAGGCACAAAAATGTATCAAATTCAAGGGAGACTGTGGAAAAATGAAAAATGCGTTTCTTGAAAAAAAAACCTTTTTATGCAACGATTAGAATTTACTAAATGTAAGATGTATCAGTTAATGAGAAATAACTGAAAATATTTTTTTACAACATGATTCGCATTTTATCGCGAATAATTACAACAAAGGCAACACCCAATTTTCGGGTGTAATAAGTACGTCTTTTGAATCCGTCCTGAAGCGAACTAAATATGGCATTGCTTTTCAAAGTAAATGTAACCGGTTTGGAAAACAATAAACAGGTTAGAACAATGAAGAAAATATGAAGAAATAAGAAACGTCTGTTTGGTTACCACCACAGGCTAAAAAACATCTTACGAAAATTAACAAATATGACCCAAAACGTTTCTCATAGCACACGGAAGGTATCAGACACAAAAAACTTATTTCTAATAAAATAACAGTTAAAAGAAGAAATATGTGAGACAAGGAGACATTATATAACTTTATGCTTTCTAGAGGAATAATTTTGCTTAATGGAAAAGTTGGTGAACAGGCGAATAATATACTGCACGCAAAAAGCTATGCTAAGATAAAGAAATTTTCAAATACCCACGCCAGAGTAAAATAGCAAGAAAAATGTTTCTACAAACCTAAGCCCAGTACCGGGAAATCTGTACATTATTTAAAGATGATAATGTCCCCACATCTGTAGAGTAGCGAATGGCATACAGTTAAGAATAAATTTCTCAATAGTATTTTTAGAAGCAGCGATACAGCTGCAAAGTGGAGTAAATACACTTACTACCGACAGAACTGTGAACTAAAAAGACCACAGATACCAGCCTACAGTGTACTACAAGGTAAAGGACGTCTGTGTTGAAATAATTATTTTCCCAGTTCGCACATGTATAAGAAGAATTATTGAGAAACACATACTAAACATTTACGCGCACTAGCGGCAAATTGGCTTTATATTGGAAAGAAACTACGCACACACAGGTTGCATGCTTGAATTTGCATCTGACGGGACCAATAATTTTTAGATCAACGGGTTTTTAGTCCTTCAGATATTGCTGTAAACGGACACGTGAACTTACCTTCTCTGGTGGCAAATTTGTGCGTTAAGGACAATTTCAAATTATATGAGAAACGTTTCGCAGCTTTAAAGGAATTCCAACGAAGAATGCATTTTTACAAATCAAATATTTAGAAGTAGAATCATCGACAAAAACAGAATGTAAATCTAAGCTCCGAGGCGGGAAAATTATGCGTTATTTAAAGAAAGTATTCATAAAAGGTTTTTCGACGTGAGTGGTATCGATATACAGAAGACTTTTTTCAATAGAGTTTTCAGCATCTTAAATTTTGTTATAAATACATCAGAAGCAGAAGTAAGTCCTTACGCCCCTGGTGGCAAAACGATCTTTAACAAATATTGCAAATTTTATACAAAGCATTTTCCATCAGGAAGTGTATCTGGAACAGAGAAGTTTTTCAAATCGCAGCTCTAGAAGCAGGTATATCGAAGGCTTGCAATTCACCCCCAAGTGAAAATGTACGAATTACTTCAAAATTTCGAAAATTTATGAAAAACGTTTCATACTGGAAGCTCTATTTATTCAAGAAAGAAGGACTTTTTTCAGATCTGTCTCTTAGAAGCAGAGATATCGAAAAAAAATAAGATATATATGTACTACCAGTGGCGAAGAGACCATGCATTATTTTAAGAAGAAAGTATCCTTAAAAGATTTATCGACGTGAGTGGTATCGGTCCAGAAACGGATTTTTTTTATTCGGGATTTTAGAACTCAGATTTTGCTGCAAACACAAGCGAAACCAAAATTAACACTTAATCCCCTTGTTGGCTAAACCGGTTTCTACCGAAAAATTAGAAATTATGTGAGAAGGTTTCCCATTAGAAGCTATATCCGCTACAGAAGGAATAATTCATTTCACAGTTTTAGAAACAGATATATTGGAGAACACGCAGTTTAGGTTGGTTCTACGCTTTCTAGCTGAAAAGTCTATGTGTAACCAGAAAAAGTGATTATGACTAAAATAGTCTTCGACGTAAATGGAATTGAAAAGGTAAAAGGTTTTTTTTTCAATTGGACGTTTAGAAGCAAATATATGGAATAAAATGTATTTTGAATCATATATCATCTGAATTTATGCCATCTAGCGGTGAAATTGTGCATCGTGAAAAATAAAGAAAATAGAGAATCATTATTCATTACATTTCAAGCTCCCAAACGCAAAAATATTTGATATTTTTCAAATCAGCCAATCAGTTCCATTTCATACTGGAAGCTCTATTCAAGAAAGAAGGACTTTTTCAGATCTGTCTCTTAGAAAACTCATTTTTCTCTTTTTCATCTCCTGCGCTAGCAATAACTCATATTTTAGAGGTGAAATCGCAAACTGAGAACAAGACAGCAAAAAAATCATTGCTTTAAGAACCTTGAGTCAAATCACTATAATGTTCTTCGCTTTATCTCCATTTTTGCTATCAACACTGCTTATTTTCACCTTATGATATCGTTTTTACAAAAGACGTTCAAAAAGAAATTCAGTCTGAAAAAAAAGAAATAAAATGACAATTACAGCTACCGCGATTGATACGATTTTTGCTTTCACGCTTTTGAATTCCGGATGTCATCGTTATGGTGTATTTGTGCTTTATCAGAAATCAGACGAAAACAATACTTAGATTTAGAGTTCAATAAAGAAAACATGCACCTGAGGGGGAGAATTTGATAAATCTTCTCTCTAATTTTCCACACAAACCGGTAAGCATACCAGCAGTCCTAGACCCCAAAACGATACCTCCCCTTGTTTGCTAATCTCTCCTGCATTTGAACTTCCCAACCCATCGGAAATCTCACTCGAGGATTAGTCCCCTCCCTTTTGAGAGAGCGACAGTGGACAAATGGCAATTTACACAAAATGTGTGACTTGGGGAGATTACCCAATTTTTGGTTTTCCAGTATGTTGTCTCAGAAGTAAATTAATGCTGATATTAAAGGATTTCTAATGATTCGGCGTTGGACATTAGAACTAACCAGAGCAGTTGTTCAAAAAACCCACAGGAAATAAGCACACTGATCAGCATAATAACAGTGTACTTATCTTTTCTAAAATATTTTCCTATCACGTACTTCGATTACTTAGAAAACGTTGTGCGTCTATCCGATTTAGTTTGTATCTCTGCGTGCGCTTGAGGGAAGGGGGAGGCGTGAGGTTTACAGTTATAATTAACAACTTGACCATTTTTTCTCTTGTGAAAATTTCATGTCTCCAAGTACGGTTTCCTCTATAGCATTTGTGGGGTGAGTGTATGAAACGGGTCTCAATCTGAGCTCTTGCTTAATAAAAGAACCTCACAAACCGAAATATTTTTACAATTTAATAGCGGTACATTAAAGCTATTTTGGTGAGTTATATGCCTATCAGCTAGGCTTAGGGAACAGTTAGAAACAAAGGGTCACAATCTTAAGTTACTAAGGGAAATATTTTTTAACCTTTCGCATATTCTAAGCTAACCAAGGACTTGAATTACGCTATATTAGCTACTGCCATCGTCAAGCACAAAGAGATATTGATTACAGCCTTTAAGACATGCATAACGGAATTCGTGAATTTTTCGTTATGGCTAGTAGAACAATTCTGCAGAACACATTTCGTGAATCATGGTTAACAGCCAGTAGAGAGAAGCACAACGTAAATTCCAGATTGTTGGTGCACGGCCAGTAAGACCAAACACAACGGAATTCAAGCCAGGATCATCTGGGGACAAACATATTATTCCTTACGATCATTGTAGAATCTAAATTCGAGATCTTTCCATTGCGGCCATATTATTCCATATATATAATATTCTTTACATAATCGATATCCTTTTTTTCAGGACGGCTATAATATTCCTTACGGCCAGTGTAGAATCTATATCCTTTTTTTCAAATGCGGTCAGCATTCGCCTTATTCAAACCTTTGTCCTTATTCTGTTCCTTTCATCGGAAGAACTCTATCGCTATTCTCTCAGCTTCCTACTTGTAAGGCCACTTTCATACGGCATGTGGTCTGAGAGGCGTAGACAGGGGGAGGAGTTGTTCCGAGGCCGTAGCCCCCCTTAAGAAAGTGGAATTAAGTGCAATTTAAAGCAATATATGCATATATGAAGCTTTCACCAAATGAATGAAATCCATGGTCCGCACCTTAAGAAACTTCTCGGTTGCGGCATAGCATGTAGCGCAGTCACTCTCCTTCGAGAAAATACTCGATATTCCTTCTAGTTTTGTAGGTATATACTCACATCTTATGAAGTATAGATTTCCAGAGCAATAACCTCAAAAATTAATAATAAGATTTCCAATTGTTTTTATTTTAGCATGTAGAAGTCCACGTGTACGAAAAGTGGTGCCCAAAGAAAGCATTCGTGATTTTTTCTCAGTTCCATGCAAGAAACAAAAAAAAATCTATGTGCTCATGCGGTTGGCATTAATATGATACAGTTCACCTGGATATATTGTCACTTATCTTAGCATTTTTTACATCAAAAGTATATACCAATTATTGTGACTGCTCTCAGAAGTCGTAGAGTTTCGTATGATTTTACCTAACTTGCGTTGCTGTGCTATCTCATTAGAACTTGTGCAGTCATTTTGCTCTTTTTTTGTTCACGGATCTTAAGGATTTTTCTTGTTGCTAACTTCTGTAGGAAATCACTTAAAATATAAAGCAATGACACTTTCATGGAAAAACATGTGGTTTGAGAAAAAAAAAAATGAGATGACGATCCACAGGTAAATGAAAACTTTCGAACGTAAGAATACACCTGGGTTTTTGAATTTCACGTACTGTATCTAAAGCGCAGAGATTTAGCACTGAATTGCGAGAATAAAATTTCAAGAATGTAATAGATCACACACTTTTCGAACACGATTTTCGCAGAAATGGAGTATTCCTTCTGATTCTCAGAAAAATATATACGTTGTCCATCAGCATATTGTGTTTTACAGAAACAAAAACGCATGATTGGAACCCCTTTTAATTACGTCAACTATAGATAAACAAAAATTAATTCATGTTTCAAATTCATAAAGTCTTGTAATCTGAAAAAATTGACGTGCTCATAAAATTGAATGCTTTTTTACTTATAACTTCTCTGGTGTTTGTCTCTTAAAAAATATTTTCAACCTAACTCTGATGATTGAAAAATGCATACAACTTATGTATAGCTCCATAGAGTTAATGCAAAAATGGCGACAGGAACGTTTACAAGAATTACATAGAGGGGAATTCCTCAAAACTGCAGGAAAATGAAAACCACTTTCATGTCTGACCCGAAGCACTAGTTCTCCGTAAGGGTTTAATTGAACAGTTACAGCTGTATGTACTATTTATAGCAAAAGTGTTATTCATACAATATGTATACAATTCAGCAGGTTAGCACTACCAAAACACAAAACACTTAGACCTGAACAAATTTGATAGCGTAAACATACCTGTAACTTTTTCTCCATATTGGGTCGTGTAAACAATATGACTTCTGAAATCTCCCAAAAATTAATCTACAAGCAGAGGCTTTTAGACTATATAACTACACTTTATGTAAAATAAAAAATATCCTTTACATCGAACACACGTCTTTTCGCTCCAACTGACAGAGGTGAAATGATAGCAATGTAATGCTTATCAAAGATCAAATGGCAATGCCACCCAAAGATTGTTTATAGTATTATCTCCCCCTTTTTTCTTGTGGAGCAAGTTAGGGAAAGGGATTATGAAATCCATATGCCTTAAGTATCATTGTAATGAGATTATCAACTGCACCCTTTTTCACCTGCACCTGTATACCAAATTCCGAAAAGATAACGGAGTTTGCTTTAAGATTTAAATATAATGGCCTTATAGAATGTAATTATTTGCCCACTTTTGATACCTGGTTCTGTGGGTTTATTTAATCCCCAAGCAATTCAAATTGCTTTGTACAGACAATACATTGGGATTATCTGCTACTGGACAAAAGCAAATCTGATAAATAGAAAAGGACAACACAAACTACAGAATTCATCAGTTTAAATTACACCGATTAAAATTGAAAATAATTAATATATAATGCTGTAATTAATAAAACTGTGTCTCCTCTTTCTAAGAAAATTAAATGTTTTAATTAATATTTTTTAATCTATTATTACTAACTTTTGCTCCAGAGGTATAGAATCCGATGCCAAATAAATCACCGTTTTACCATATCGCTCTCTTTTCATAAATTAATTCAAAACCGTGAAAATCATCAAAATCATTATAGGAATTCAGTTCATATGCCATAATATAAGAAAAAAATCAGGTCGATTTTTACCGAAGGGACAAGTATCGGAAACAGACTCAAAGAAGTGAATAAAGAAGAAGCTAAATTTGAATCCCCATTATTGCTCCTCATAAAGTTTCTGAAATCACTTAGCAGCAGCTGAAGATGTATGCTATATACTGGCAACTGTACACTGGTGATACTATAAGCACAAACTTTTATTTCAAAGGACTTGCTGTGAAAAACAACTTCTTTTATTGTTTCATCTTTAATGAGCAGAAAATCCTGACTTTTAATGTTATTCATCATTAAATAATAGCATATCGATTTTGTTTATTATTTAGCAAACACTTTTCTCATAATACACAGTGGAGTCACATTATGGGGACCACCTTCTACATTTGTTATCAACAGCGCGAACCCAATGAAAGAAGACACGTGACTTTAGCTGCTTGGAGGGTGTATAAGGCGTCCTGTAGGCATTCTAAAAACATATCCTCGTTGCTGACATGGATAAGAATGAGAGAATTTACCGTATGAAGTGGCATTTTTTGAAAAAATCAATTTCGACCAATTTCAGATAAGCTATTTCTTTTAAAAATTCCAATAACGCATTGAATTTTATTGGAACAGAAACATTTCTTCCACATACGAACGTAATTATTTTTCGTAGGATTGCATTCTGCTCGGTCCCAAAAAGTATGATCAAAATTCAACAATTCTTAAAATTTCAGGCAACACATAAACAGAGAGGGCCGATGTTAACCCAATGTAATACACTGGTGTGCAAAAATTAAGGACGAAGAGGAGAAGCTAGTGTAACAACGTAAAAGGGCAAGCAGAAGGGACCGAAAGACCACTCAGGAGATAGACTAGGGTACGGTAGAGCATGCGCATACATGCAGCATGACGTATGGGGGGGGACTGTCAGGAAGCGTTAAAAGCACACGGGCGGTGTTAGCTCAACAATTCAAGGGCCGCGGGTGGCCTAATGGGCAACGTTTGTGCCTGCCACGGAGAGGACCTCGAGGTTCAAATCCCGGCAGGTACGAACGCTCGATCCACTAAATATCCGCCGTGCGTCAGATGCGCTCGTCAAGCCGTCAGACCCCGGGTACTGGCCCCCCTGGTAATAAATAAAGGGCGTCTTTCTACTTCGCTTCTGTGTCACTTTACTATCGGGCCTCTAGCCCAGAATCTCTTAGCTTCCTATTTCAAAGTGTTATTAAAGACCTCCAGGTCAGACACCCCCTAAATTGTTCTACTTATGAAAAAAAAAAAAGACTCAGCAATTTCAATCAGTCTACTTCCTGCTTTTGTTACGTTATTTTAAGAAGTTTTAGGAAGGGGAGTGTCTGACCGCAGGTCTGTAACTGCCCTTAGAGATTGAGAAGCTAGGGAGACCTGAGTAAGTGAACACAATAGGAAAGACAAACAGAAAAATGTAGTGAAATGTAGAGGGTGATCCTTGACACCGCCATGTGTGGAAGGGGAAAAAGAGAACGAAACACCTCACAACATCGCAGAGAACTACAACACAAACCAGACGCCCGACGCACCAGGGTGTGACTGAAACTCAACGATACCAATTTCAAATGTCGGAGCAGAATTCATTTCCTGCAATCTCGATGTCAATCTGAAGAAGAACGGTGGCAGGTGGTCTATCTGACACCCACCAGTGTTCACATACTTACTCTCTCTGTCAAGAGGGTTAACGATCGCCGCCGCCTTAGATCTGGAGATAGCTTAAGGAATTAGCTTTGAGATTGTAATCAACCGCGTCCCCTAACAAGTCCATTAGTGTGGGTTTCGCTTTCTGGAAGGAAGTTTCTGGCGAGTCTGATGGAAACTCATGCATACCTTCTGTATTCCAAGTCTGTTCCTCAGGTTCCGAAGTGGGGTCCAAGGGGAAGTCCCAGTGATCATTCGAAGTGCAAGGCTCTGCACCTTCTTGATTCTCTCCCGCTGTTTTTCTATTAATACCGATCCAGATGGAGGAGGGACCGGCCTGACGACCGTCTTATACAGCAGTATTATGTGCAGTGCTGTATTGGACTTGTAAGCAGTATTATGTGCGGTGTATTGGACATGCACAGCAGTACCTTATGCTGTGTTGTAGTTAATACTTGTACCGCAGTACTTTGTGCTGTAGTGTGCTTGTACAGCAGTACTTTGTGCAGTGTTCCTGCCTTTGTAGTGAAAAAGACGTTGGCCTAATCTTCTTCTGCAAGTCTCCAATTTCAGAAAGCCATGAGTACTTCCCGTGACGTCCCGCAGAGCAAGGTTAGCGATTATCGGAGTTCTGAGGAGTAACTCCCCTTAATCCCGTGAGCCTTTTTTCGGTGCTACTTTAAATCTTTCTGAAGGGTGCGCCTCGTGTGGTGGTTCCTGTGTGTTTTTTGAGTGTATCGCGATTCCAAGTTCTTGGTGTGTGTTATTCCGGTGCTTCTTCAAATCTTCGGTGTGGTTCAAGTCGTCGATTTGGGAAGTGTGTGCCCGTGTAATGTGATTTTCTGCTTCGCTGATTTGGTTCTCATCGCAAGTCAAGAGAAGACGACAGCAAGAGTAAACTTTTTTTGAAATTCTTTTTTGTTGTTTGCTTATTTTGTGTTTAGGAGCTAGTTAGGAGTTATTTTTTCATATAGTGACAGGAACCAGTCTTTTACAGGCAGTTAGTCAGGTTCTTCTCTAGCTGGTTTTTCTATTTCAGTCTAGAAGTTAGGTTGCATCATTGTAGCGTTAGGGATTAGTGCTCAATGCAATTGTTCTCTACGTCAATTAGATGGGAGTTAGGCAGTAGTGTATCTTTTCGTAGTTCATTATATGCTGTAGATGTATTTTTTGCCGGTGTGTATTTTGCAGTAAGTGTATTGTATCTGTTTAGCGTCAGGTTTTAAATCTAGGTTCTACAGTAGTGTTGTTCAAACTTGTAGTTTTAGAGTTCGTCGCTTTTCAAAGATTTTTAACTTTTTGTTGTTTATGTTCTTTGTGTATTTTCCGTGCTGTTTTTATTTTTCTAAATTGTCATTTTCTTTTTTGTGCTTTGCTCACATAAGTATGCTCGCCCAAGACAAATCAGAGATGATGACCTCACTTGAGCGAATCTCCACTGTTTGCAGCCAGGGTGTGAGTGCCCTTGATATCATAGCGAATAAAGAAGCTAAGGACGCTTCTCTCCTCCCCCTGGATGAAAAGCTCGAACTGCCGTGGTCCGATGAGCACTATCCTGGCTTCCCTCTGCGGCGCTATTGGCAGACTTCCTAGCAGAAGGAGTTCAGCAGAAGGGCAAAGATAGCACACTGCATGAGAGAAGATGACCAACCTGTAGAATTCAAGCCGTTGAAGCTCAGAAACACCCTGTTCGTGAGAATCTTCGGACAACTGGCAGACCAATTGGGTCCCAGTAGTCTACAGAGTCAGAATGATCCTGTAAGTGGCAGTGACGACACAGGGTCTCACACGCAATCCTGCAGAAAGAGCCGAGGACTGGTAGTGAAGTCTATGATTCGGACCATAGGCCAACCTATGCTGAGGATTACAGCTGAACCCCCTTCCCAACCCAAAGTATCCGAAAAACCTCTCAGCTTAGATCGAGGGTGCTGAGTAAAAAAGGGACAGCTGAAGCCCCCAGAAGTTTTGACTGAGCCACTTTCCTCCGGTTGTTGACGCTCCTGAGAAAGAAGTGGTGGCGTCCAAGGAAGGAAAGGTCTCCCTCACCCATCGGAAAGGAAACGGGCTGAAGCCTAACCAAGGCCTTCATTGAACACCAGTCTGATCCAGAATGCGTAGAGATGCAAGAGGTCAACTCAAGCACGTCTCCGTAATCGCGGAGCAGGTACAAGGTCACCAAAGACCACCGAGACATGTTTGCCAACAAACGTGTCCAAAAGAGTGCCACCGGTGGTTTGCAGAGGAATTAGCAACTGGCCTCTGATCTATGAGAGGATAAAAAAAGGTTGAGGAGACTTCTTCGGTAAAAATGGGTGGGGATCGTACCACCATAAAAGTGAAGAACTATCCGCCGATCATCGGCGGTTGACATCTCACCTTGAAAACTGCAGAGTTTGAGATTTTCACTATCACCCTGCCGACAGAAAAACTGCTCCGATATTTGTTGTTACTAAAGAGACTGGGATTGGAGATCCCAGTCGATAGCATCAGGGGGAACAATTGCAGGATTCCTTTGCCGTCACAAATGTGTGTCAGCTTCAAAACAGCCACAAACATGACCTTCCACACCTGCCATGCAGACACTCAGCTCGATCTAACACTAGGAATAAAGCAGGAACATCTTCCGGTTGGTATCTCTCCTTGGAGTTTCTATCTCGGTTGAACCCTACCGAACTAAGAAGGGCAGGATACAGCAGTGCTTCAACTTCCAAGGCTTTGGTCATGACATGTTCAACTGCAGACGAGAAGCCATAAAAATGAGTATGCTGCGGCAAGGATCTTTGCAGAAGGGAGCACTTGCACGGCTGACAAGAAGACACAATGTTTCTGTATGTCAACTGCAGTGGTGAACATGTGGCTAACTGGCGTTGTTGCCTCATTTACAAGCAGGTTGCCAACAAGCTGCACGAAAAACAACAGGCAGAAGCCAGAGCCAAAACAGAAGAAGATATTAAGAAAATGTAGGGCCCTACTAAATCTACTGCTGTTGACCCTAAACACGGTTTAGGAGAGTCACCCCAGCTGCTTCCAGGCCTTCCACCTCTGCTAGAAGCTCCAAGAGGAGGAAAAGGAAAAGCAAAAGAACAAGAAACAAAACTGCTGGTCAACCAGCAAAAGTTACACCTGCCCCTCAGGCGATAACAGAAGTAGCTACCGAGCACCTGCACACCTACCGAGGGTCTACACGGATCAAAGAGGCTCTCCAAGAGCTTCCCAGAGCGAATTACGATCCCCGCTGTCCTCAAAGGGTTCCTGGTTGCCTGTCTGGCGGCCAGAAGCCTGAGCTCCTGTGCCTAGTAGTTAGCTTTATGGACAGTCTCAACATAATGTTTTTTGGAATGCAGAACGGCCGCAGGAATAGACTTGATGATCTTGCAAAAGCTTCCTGAAAGATCATGACATCGACGTTGCTCTAGCCTGTGAGTCTGGCAAACTCACATCTAGAATCAAGCGTGTTAGTGCTGCGAACTACCAGGTCATCCGGTAGGACAGAGATCCGGCCCTCTGCAGGCAAGCAGCAGGAGGTAATGTCATTTTTAGTCCAGAAATGGTTTAAGTGCATCCATCGTACTCTTCAACGATGTTGAGGCGCGAGCTGTTAGCTAAAACAAGCTCTGTCTTGATTAAATTGGCTTCCGTTTATAACAGTCCAGGAAAGGTACTTTCTGACGATGATCTTGACATCCTCTTTGGGGACCCCATTCCCACTGTAGTGGCTGGAGACTGGAATGCTACACATCTTGCCTGGTTTTGTCGTTCAACTAATAGTGTTGGGGTGGCACTATCGCAATACATTGACCAGTTGGATCTTACAGTGGCAAGTCCGGTCCATCCTACTTGCACCCCGTCAAGCGGGTTTGGCGATGTCCTTAATTGTTCTGTCCTTTAGTTCGTGAGGCACTTTCATCAGGCCTGTGTGGTTTCCGGGCTTGACTCTGATCATGACCTAGTCCTACTGAGATTGAACGGAGTCGCAGCAACCCGGCGGACGGTGATGTATACTGATTGGAAGTTGTTACAGGAAATTATTGCTCAGGTTGATCCGCATACGGTGGACACTAGTACTCGTTCGAACGTCGATAGTGCAGTGAAGGAAATCACTCGTTGCATACAGGCAATCTTGGATCAATGCAGGAAGCTTTCAGCTTCTGCGCGAGACCATTGTCTGGATGATCCGGGAGAAGAGCAAGTTCCGGAGGATCTCGCAGTGGTCGAGATCTACCAACGACAGGGTTTGCTATAACTCGTGTCGCGATCTCGTCAGGGCAGAAATCCGTGCGTTCAGGGAACTCGAATGGAACAAGTATCTCCCCAACGCCGGTCAACCTCGTTAGGATGATGTGTGGAATATCCTTCGGAAACGCCGGCGTCCTAAAAAGTGTCATACCGCCCATTCTCGGTCCACATAGTTTGGTGTACGGTGATGACGAGAAGGCTGAGGTCCTTGCTGGTGCCCTGGAGGAGCAGTTCTCACCTCATGACATCCAAAATCCTAGTCGCACGGATAGGGTCCATGGAAGATTTAGCTACATACGATCTTGATGATACAGAAGAGGTAATCTCGCCTGTTAGTTACCTCGAGGAACCTCAACACATCAAAACGCTAAAGGTGAAGAAAGCTCCCGTAGGAGATGGAGTTTCGACAAGAGATGTTCAACTGCTCCTGAAGCTGAATTCTGGAAGTGGTTAAGATTTTTAACGGGTTTCTCTGGTGAAGTATTTCTTAAAGGACTGGAAAAAGCAGTGGTAGTGGTGCTGCCGAAACCTGGAACCATTCATACCTTACCTGAGAACTACCGTCCAATATCTCTCTTGCCCCTCCTGGGTTAGCTCCTTCAGAGGGTCATCCTCTCTAGCCTTCTTGAGTTCTGTGAAGCAAATGGTGTGATTCCTGACGAACAGGGTGGTTTCCGCGCGAGGCACGCTACGTACCACCAGCTGATCAGACTTACGGAATTCGTTTCTGAAGGACGAGATATGAGCGAGTATTCCACTGCTGTCTTTCTGGACATCAGCAAGGCTTTTCACCACCTTTGGCATGATGGTTTCCTGCACAAGTTGCAGAAGTTTCGATGCCATCTCCCACTTGTTGCTGAAATTTCGATGCCATCTCCAACTTGTTGAGCTGATTTGGTCGTACCTCAACAGCCGCAGGTTTACTGTTAAGATTAACGGTTGGCTTTCTCCGGAAAAGAATATTCCGCCTGGCGTTCCTCAGGGTTCGGTTCTAGGACAAACGCTGTTCTCCATTTATCTGCACGATTTACCCAAACCCAAAGAAGGGCAGGTCATGATGTCCGCAGATGATACAGCTGTTGTCATCAGGTCCTCTCAGCTGGAAACCTACTACACTGACTGGAGGATCAAGATCAATCCGTCTAAGACCAGTGAGCTGTTGTTTTTAGGACTATCCAAGGAGAACCGATCTTCGTTGTGTTTCAAGAGACAACGAACTAGATTGCTGACTTTGGTGGGTGGCGAACACCAGCTACCGCAAGAGAAAAGCTAGGCAATGCTTTGAAGAGCTAGCTCCACCACTCCGCCCGAGAAGTCTTCTTACAACACTGCACAAAGTACTGCTGTACAAGACGGTTGTCAAGCCGGTGTTTACCTACGCCTCCTCCATCTGGATCGGTATTAGTAGGAAACAGCGAGAGAGAAATGGAGAAGGTACAGAGCCGAGCACTTCGAATGATCACTGGGGCTCCACCTTGGACCTCACTTCGGAACCTGAGAAACAGACTTAGAATAGAGTAGGTACATGAATTTTCCATCAGACTCGCCAGAAACGTCTTCCAGAAAGCGGAAACCCACACTAATGGACTTGATAGGGGCGCGGTTGATGACAATCCCAGCGAAATCCTTAGGTATCCCAGAACTAAGGCGACAATCGTTGACCCATCTTGACAGAGAGAGTAGGTATGTGAACAGTGGTGGGTGTTTGACAGACCACAACACCCTGCTTTTTCAGATTGGCATCGACATGGCGAAAATGGATTCTGCTCGGACATTTGAAATTGGTATCGTTGAGTTTCAGTCACACTCTGGTGCGTCGGGCGGCTGGTTTCTGTTGTGTTTCTCTGTGATGTTGTGCGGTGCTTCGTGCCCTTTTCTCCCTTCCACACAGAGTGGTGACACGGATCACCTTCTCCTCTCACTACATTTTTCTGTTTGTCTTTCCTATTGAGTTCACTTACTCAGATCTCCTAGCTTCTCATTTCTAAGGACAGTTTTATACCTGGGGTCAGACACTCCCTTAGGAAAACTTCTCCAGATTTCGTATGGTACACCTCAGCAATTGGGTGAAAGCTATTGAACGGTGGACATCGGTTTAAACCACCTCGAGTTGCTGCCACCGTGTGATATGGCAAACAGGCAATTCAATTGACGACATCTTGATGCCTTTACCCGAGATCGCGTCATTGGGATGTTGGAAGAAGGTCGAAGTGTAAAGACTAGCTGATGACCATTAACCTGTACCGTCCAATTGCGGACTCCACAGGGTTAAAAGAACTCTCTCAGAGATTTTTAGTGACGGCGTTGCGGAAGTAATCCTGCCAGGATCCGACATTCCCCATCCGGACAGAATCGGTCCGTAGACCTGCAGCGTGCTGCTAACCCTGTTTGCCGGTACTTCCCACCTCTCCATCATGACCCGGGTGTGCGTGCCATTTGGGCAGGTGCTAGAAAAAAAATTTCTCTACCCCTGACTGGGAAAATAATTGCTGGCTTGAACTGTTTGGGGCGTCTTCCCTTTATTCAAACAAGACGATACATTCATATTTATTTACACTGAGGAACCCATCTCCGCGTATTAAACAAGTCCTTTGCTCAATGGGCCCTCTCACATTGAAAAATATTAAAATATTTACATTATTTACATTGCCACAGGACTAGGGTAGGTTCTGTGGTGATGACTCTGGGCTCGAGTCATCGGTTTCTCTTCTTCAATTCTTCCTCCCTCTTCTTTTCTTCTTTCTTCATCCCTCTTCTTTCTTCTTTCTTCTTCGGTCACCCCTCTATTAGGTAGACCGCCTGTTCCTCTTTGAGGTACTTGACCATTTTCGATGAGCCCCTGTCGCGCTCTTGGGTACGCGAGCAGGATCGAGAGGTCCCTCGTCTTTGCCAATTCTGGCACTAAAGTTGCTGTCTTCCCTGCCAGAGAAGCACATTCTAGAATCATGGGTGCGACATCTGCGGTCTGGACACCACACATGCACACTCGCTCCTTAACCGCAAATCTGCGAAAGTACTCCAGCGATACTCCGTTCCCTGTTAGTACTTGGTTGAGGAAGCCATTATCCTCAATGCGCCTTATCGAGATTAGGGGAAGATACGGCATGTCCTTCTACCCGTATCCCTTTCATCCCATCTCTGCTGCCACTCCACCAATGTGGCTGATTTCAGTTGCGTCCGCACGCTTTGCAGCTGCGTTCGCATCTGAAAATCTATGTCATCTTTACCAGTAGCTTCTTTCGCTAGCTGGTCTGCACGTTCATTTCCAACTGTACCGACATGACTTCGGATCCAGTGGAGGGTAACCCTTCTACTCTCCATTGACTTGAATAGCGCTTTTATCTCTCTGACAAGGGGAGTCTTACTCCTGAACTGGCCAAGCGCTTTCAGGGCCGCTTGGCTGTCAGAGTATATGCTATATGCTCCTTCACTGTTCATAGCCAGCACCCAACGCAGTGCTTCTCTGATCGCCAATAACTCTGCTTGGAAGACAGAGGAATTGGGCGATAGTTTCATTCGCTCCACGTGCATCTCGTTGCCATCCGAGATCACGCAGAAACCTGCGGCGCCGACATTACTGCCTATTTTAGAACCGTCCGTGTACAGTTCCTTCCCCTGACCTGTGGGGAGAGCTTCGTCCCAGCTCAGACAGAGCTTGTTGGCTGGGTGGCAGAGTCCAGTCCATTCTCAGAAGTTCCACCTCGGACGACCGATACTGGTGTCCTAGGAAGGTAACATCGTCCCCGTAGCGGAGGGTCTGCATTACTGCTTCCCTCGCTACGACCAGGTCCGCCGGTTCGCACCCATCCAGCACATGGAGCGCTGCTGTGGAGGTCTTGCGGAAGCACCTCGTCATGCCCAAAAGCGCCCTGCGATGAATTTGGTTAATACCATTTCTCATCCTAACGGTATCTGACCACCAGGCGGGACACGCATATGTTAATATGCGCTCCACCCATTGCTTATAGAGCACCTTTTTTGCTGGCCCAGGCAGCCGCATTCCGTTGATCTCATTTAGAATGCTGGTACATCTGTCCTTCAAGAAGCGAAGATGCGGTAGCCACGACACTCTGGTGTCAAGGATGACTCATAAGTACCGCATCTCTCTCACCGCTTTGATAGTATCCCCATTGAAGCGACACTTTGGTGGCCTTACCAGTTCCCCCTTCTTTGCTATTAGCATTAGTGTCGTCTTTTCGGGAGCGAAGCATAGCTTACACTAATTGCTCCATCTGTCTAGCTGTGAGACAGCGGTGTGTACCTTCCGCTCAATCACATGCCTATCAGATGCTGACACTATTAGCATGAGATCATCTGCGTAGGCTTGCAGCTGCACACCATCTTCCAGAGGAAGCGCAAGTGCGTTATCTGCAACCGCATTCCACCACAAGGGACCCGAACAAGAGCCCTGCGGACACCCTTTGGTGTATTCCCTGCTATAGGTCTTGTCTCCGACCTCAAACTCTACTATTCTATGCGAGAGAAAATCACTTATTAACAGTAACAGATTCCTGCAGATGCCAAGTCTTTTCAGACGGTCCAACACCAGTGGCCAGCAGACGTTGTTGAAAGCGCCCCACACATCCAACGAGACGAGACAGGTGTGCTTTCCCTGTGCACGATTTTGCTTTACCTGCTTAGTAAGGCTGACCAGCGCTTGGCCGGTACACCTCTCCGGCGTGAAACCGAATTGGGTTGCTCGGATCACAAGGACCTTTTCCAGCACCTTACTCCATGCTGTTAACAGGCAAATCGGCCTATCGGCTGCGGGATCTGCACGGCTCTTGTTTTCTTTGCTGAAGAGGACGAGCAGCGCAGTTTTCCACAATGATGGGAAACAACCTCTTTCCAGGCATTTATTAAACAGGTCAGCGAAATACCCTGGGTTGGCTAGAAACACCTCTCTGATGATCGAGAGGTCCAACCCATCTATGCCTGCTGCCTTGCCTTTGTTTAGGCTGTTAATTGCAGCACCTATCTCCGCCTCCGTGAAGGGCGGGTCGTCAACCGTGTCTGGTGGTTCTCTAAAGTGTTATCTGATCGATATTTGATTCGGGGAGTCCCCCGTCTCCTCATCGGTTGGGAAGTGGTGGTTTAAGAGCACTTCCTCTGTGTCTTGCAGAGTGGCGGTGTTGGTGCCACTCTCTGTTCTGACGGATGCCAGTAACATTGGATCGGTGATCGAGCCCTTCGCCACCCTGTACGGTACCCCAAAGGGATTGCCGACAGGGGTGGTCTCACACAACTGTCTCCAGTGCTCTCTCTTCGATGCTAGCATTGCTTTGCGATACATAGCGTTGGAGAGATTATATTCCCTTTTAAGGCGCTCCCTCCTGTCTGGGTCAAATCTCTCTCGTTGCATTCTTCGTCGGCTACGTCTGGCCTTCCGTCGCAGAAGGCTCAGATTTTCCGACTACCAGGGGAGCAGGGGTCTTGCACTTCCCCCTGCTTTCCTGCAACCTTCACAAGTCTGTACTATCTCTTTGGTAATATTTCCAAGATATTCATTGAGATCTTCTACCTCATCGAGATCAGCTGCACTTCTATCTCTTAGCAGATCTGATAGTCGGCCCTGGAGTTCCGACCATTTGAGGTTCCGGGCGTCGAACCTAGACCTGGGTGTTTACCTAATTTTCTCAAACCCTATCGTGAAGGTTATGGCAAGGTGATCGCTGCAACACACATCGTCCAGTACCTGCCAGTTCTGGAGGAGTTTGAGGACCGATGTCCTCGTGAGGGTGAGGTCGACCCACGACGTCCCAGTGGCAGCTTGGAACGTGTAAACACTGTCGGGGTCGTTCCTGATCATCAGATCTGAAGAAATGACGAAGTCAAGGAATTCACTACCTCGCCCATATTCTTCTTGGTCTCCCCAGGGGGACTTTTCGCGTTAAAATCGCCTGCAATGATAGTCTCGTGCTGCGGGTGGGAATCCAGCAACCGAGAGATAGAATTTAGCACGTCTGAGAGAACACCTGACGGTGAACAGTATGCGTTAACAATCAAGATTTTTTCTGTTTCTGCTCTCAATGCCCAATGCCACCACATTGGATGTGCATTCCAGCTCCAGAGCTACCAGATCTGGATCAAGAACGACTGTGGCTACCATTGGTTTTTCGCATCGAGAGTAGTACCTTCGTGAGGAGTTGGGAAACCCCGCTATCCTAATATGGGAGTGGTACAGTTCCTGCAGCAGCAGGATTTTCGCAGCGACTTCACTGGCAGTTTTAAGAATCTGCCCTGTTGCGGCTCTCGCATGGTGAGCGTTGACCTGGAGTACTCTAAGACCGGTACTTGTCCTTAGCCGATCAACCATAGTTGGTTCGGCTTCTCTGCTGCTCCAACTCCCTGATCAGGGAGGGACAAGTCTTGCTGAAACTAGAATGGGCTGTTTCTAGCTTCAGTTTAAACCGCCTGTTCGCGGAAGTGCAGCAGTGCAATATTTGTGCCGGTGACCTGTCCCACCGCACTGTCCACACTTGTCCTCTGCTTCCTTGCAACCATTCCTGAAAGGGCCGAAGCCGTGGTACCGGAAGTATCGGACTTCTCTCACAAACTCTTGCAATCGCAGGATCGACCATCCCAAGTTGAGTCGACCTCTTCTGATCAGTAATATATAGGCCAGGGTTTCAGCTTCCACCACCCAGTGGACCTTACCCCCTTTGGCCTTAATGGAGAATTTCGCCGTAAAATCCCCTTCTAGGTCCGGGTTTTGCTCTTTAACACCGGCCTCGAAGTCTTCTGGTGAGACCTCCCCGTCGACGCCATAAACAATTAGACGCGGGAGTCTCTTTTTGGGAGAGGGGGTAGAGTGGGTGCAATCCTTGGTCAGTGGATTGCTCCGCTGCTCGCCTTCTAGCTTGGCGATATCCTCGCTCTTCGATTCACTACCTCGCCACCCGTCCGTTCTGAACCTTACGAACGCCTTTGACTCCTATCTGCAGTTTTGCTGGCCGCACTGCGGATAGGAGTGTTGCCTTTACGTCTTCAGACGTTTTGCCCTCATCGGTGGGATAGATAAGAAGCACGTGTCTTCTATCTGGCAGCACCTTCTTCGCAACCTTCGCTTTGGGTGCCGGCACAGACCGTTGCGCCTTCATGGCACCCATTTTGGCTGCGGCAGCGTAGGACAAAGGTCCTACTGAGGGGGGGCGACGCTCCACCCTCTCCTCAAGCTTGCCCTGCAGGTTTAAGGTCAGCATCCCTTGTTGAATGCAGGCGTGTTGAATTTTACTCAACACCGCCGCGATCTTGCTCACCGCAGCCTTGCTTGCCGTCTTAGGTAGTGAGCCCAAGACCACTCCAATTTCTGATACACAGCCCTCCGCCAGGGTTAGAAACTCCCTAGTGGCCCCTGCTAGGGGAGTCTCAACCCCCGATTGGCCTTCGGAGTGGGCTCCGAGGTCAGCATCGGTGAGGCCTTTGGTGACTGGGAGGTACCGGGTTTAGGAGAGGATGTCTCCTCTGCCTGGACCTCCGAGGGTTTCTCCTTGGTGGATGAGGCTATGTTTTGCTTTGATTTCAAAGCACTTTTAGGGGAAGCCCCTTCAACATCACTCCCTTTTGGGAGGCTTGCATCTCTGTGAGAGAGATGCTAAGTTTTTTTTTCTGAGTCCTGAGTGGGCACCCTGGGGTTCTCCCACTCAAGGTAACACTCAGAAAACCCGGGCACGCGAGCTTCAGCCCAGTGACGGATCAAAGAGTCCTATCACTGGCCGAACCGGCACGACGTCGACGTACTCGCTATTCGTCACAAACGAGTTTGCGGTCAGTTGGGACTTCCCCCTGTCAAGGGCGTTTTTATTCTAAGTCCCGAACCGATCTGACAGCACCGAAACACTTTCAGTTCGAAAAAACAGAAAAAAAGCTTTTTTGCAAGGGAGGAAGGAATCCTCTCTCGCGGGGTGAGCGTTGCTCTCTTTGCTCAAACGCAACGAACTGAAATTCGTAATCAAACTCACAAAACTCGCTCCCCGGCTAGATGACGAATCGGCCGGTCAATGGCAAGGTGAATGCCCAATACCCACAGCAATAAAATTCTTAAAGAAAATAATAAATAAATTAGAAAATTAAAAGTTTAATACCAAAGTGCTAGGTTGCAAGTCACAGAGAAGCAAATTATATACCCAAGAAACACAAGAAAACATAAAAAATTAAGTTTAGTGCAAATTTATAAAAAAAACGAAAGTTCACTGATTCCTACGAAATAATAAAATAAAAAAACAACTTACATACAGTTAAAAGACGATATTACATGTGAGTTGTGGCGTTGGATTTACAAGTTCACATATTTACAAAATATTGTACTAATCTTTTAGCCCAAAAGGCTCAGAACCACTAAAATGAACATTTGTAAAACCTACAAAGGGACACAAAATGCTACTAAAAGATTCGCGGGAATCTTGAAGCGTGGGCAAAGCGAATAACCAACTTTCAAAGAGTGAAAACAGCCCATAGAAGTATATTTGCAAGAAAAAATAAAAGTTAAATGAGAAGAATGAGCAAACAAAACATAAAAACTACTTACCAGGCCTGAGACCTGCATAGTACAAGCCATCTCACCTTTGGGGTGCCGAAAACTAACTGCAGGGGCATGTACTTTGCAGCGCCATCTAGTGGCCAACTTTAGAACCTTCATGGGGGGGGGGGTAACTAGTGAAGTTCCCAGAGTAAACTCCAAAAAGCAGTTTTAACGCCCTGAAAAACCGCTACGAGTTTTCAGTGCAGACCAAAATACTAATATGCTCTTCCTGGGAGCAAGGAAATTTTATCTCTTCTACCAAGAGATCAAAGAGTATTATATAACTGAAATAGTAACATTCCTCCCAAACCTTTGAAATTCAGGCATTACTGTTTTTTTGGCTTTTGGTTTTATAAATATTTTAAGGAAATTTTTTCTTAGAGGTTTTATGCTTTTTATGTGTGTAATTTTTTTTTTATTATAACAATTTTTTGACAATGAAAGGATAGGGAAGGAATATTGTATTATAGGTTCCTTAATTGATTGTTGACAACATCGTTACCTAAACCTCAAAAAATTAGCTTTAATTTAGACAATTCATTCGATCAACAAAATTTAAAGTAAATTAAGCCTTCCATCCTAATTCTATGCTTGAGAACTAATTTTCGTAATGCTATTTTTAAGAAGTTTCTAGGTACTTGGTTTTCGAGAAACTGTTTGATTAAAATGATGGCACGTTTTTTTATTTCAGAGTTTAAGCTACACATTCTAGAAAGCCTTAGTACTTGTGATATAAATATATTTTCTGTTCTTTATTGGAAATATTGCTCCACCATTTACCATATTTGACAATTTTAAATTTGAACTGATTTCTCTTATCATAAACGCTTATGATTGGGTTACCTGCATTGAGATTTATAGCTAAATCCAAAAATCAAGGAATTAGTTATTACCATTGGTTTTATTAAGTTTAGGGCTTATAGGATAAATAGCTGCAAAGTCTTTTTCGACATTTCCTTAATTATTACAGCAAAGTAGGTCATTAATGTACCTGTAGGTATGAGAGTAACTTTCCTGATTGGATGAATTCAACTTCATAAATTGAAATTCTTTGAAGAACAAGAACAAGTTGCATACGCTTGTGGAATGTGAACACCCCATAGGTATTCCATTAATCTGTTTGAAAAACTTGTTATTGTAGAAGATAAAGTAATTTTTAATACAGCAATTTAGAAGCGTATGCGAAGAACTTTCCGAAATAATGTTGGACATTTGAAATTCATTAAAGAATAACTGGAGGGTACTAATAATGTCTTCTAGCGGAAGGCTGGTATACAGGCTTTCAAAGTCATAGCACTTAACCTATGCTGGCGTGTTATCAAGAATTTCCGAAATGATCTCAGCATTGCTTTTAATAATCCAGAAGTTCTTACATGTTAGGTTTACTTTGGATTTAATAATGTTTAAAACTTTCTACAAAACTGATTCAAAATACTGATTTATTACTTTTTTAGGATTTTTGGTACCACTAGCTATGAATCTGAATTTCACCGGTTCATTATGAAATTTTGCAGTAACAAAAAGATAAGGTAATTCAGACTCATAATTGTATGCCGTTCTAAGCGCCAACCGTCTGTGAAATTATTTAAATTTATTGGTGAGCTCCTTACTGGAAACTGAAGCAGGCTTATAGGTGACTTTATTATGTAGTTCTTCCGAAATAAATTTAAAGTAGAATGTTTTGCAAATAATTGTAAAATTATTATTTGTTTTGTCTGTCGGGCTAAAGACGAAATTTTCCTGTAATTTAGAAAGTGATTTTTTTAAACCTGGAGATAATGCAAGACTTCTTGTAAAAAAATATTTTGAATTGCTAGATTCTGTTTAAATTCTTGAAAAATTTTGCATCTCCATTCAGCAAAGGCTTTGATTGGCATGTTGTTGGCTAAGCTAGTTTTAACAATATATTTACTTAAATCTTGATAAATATCATACTTGACTCTATCTTTCGAGTGGTAGAATATAGGCCTGAACTCGATCCCAAAACCTAAGACGCTTCTTAAATCAAGATTTTCAATGAAATCTAAATTACCAGTAAATATGTGCTTATGAAAGTTATCATAAAAAACTATATCTTGAAATTTACAACACTTAGAGTTGAAATTTGCCAATGTGTTATGTTTCGGAAGAGACTTGTAATTCTTAACGTAAGGACCTAACACATTGACATATTTAAAACTTACTACTGTTCGGTGATAGGGAATAGAGAAGCTGCTAGAATCAATGTAGAACAATTTTCTAATTTTTAGAGAGTCATAGCATATATTAAGGAACCTAATGGTAATGGAGTTTTTGGAGTTAGACTTAGGGTTAATTTTATCTTTAAGAATAAATTTCAAAATATCTAACACAAGAGAGAAAACGTGTGAATCTACACTGCCGGAAAGCGAAAAAAGAACACCAAGAAGTAGACGTCTGATACCAACGAAATTTATACAGCATAACAACGGAATACAGAGGACAACGTGACCAAAACAATCTGGCAAAATACAGCTGTATTTCCTGGTAAACTGAAAATTAAAATTTCCATGTAGCATGGTTAGTACGAGGTTGAACCGCCATGAACTGCCTCACACTGTGCAATTCTGGCATGGAGTCTGTCGTACAGTTGTTGGATGTAAGTTTGGGGTATTGAGTTCCAAGCATCCTCAACCTGGACGCGAAAATCAGGATAGTCGTGGCTGGCCGTGGAGACCGAATAAGTCATTGTCCCATAAAATCCCACACGTGTTTGATGGGGGACAAATCTGGTGAACGTGCAGGCCATGGAAGTTGTCTCACACCCTGAAGTGCATGTTGCGTTGAACGTGCCTTGTGTGGGCGAGCGTTATCTTGCTGGTAAACACCACGATGGACCGACCTTACAAATGGCACAACAACGGGCTGAATGATGTTGTTGATGCCGGAGTTGCTATTTAACGTACCCGATACAAACACTAGTTGTGTACGGGAGTGATAGCTGATCGCTCCCCATACCAGGAGAGAAGGTGTAGGCCCTGTGTGTTGCTGGCGGATGCAAGAAGGGTGGAGACGCTCCCCTGTGCGTCTGCGAACTCGCTAACGGCCATCGGAGGCTCCCAAGCAGAATCTGCTTTCATCGCTGCACACGACAAATCGCCATTGCGTTCACCAGTGCAGACGTTGGGAACACCACTGCATCCGTTACCGACGGTGGGCTGGAGTCAGAGGTGCACATGCCAGAGGCACATGTGCACGTAGTCCTGCATCCAGTAGACGGTTGCGGATTTTTCGCACAGTCACCTCAGGTGCAACGGCAGCTCGGATTTGCGTCGCAGTGGATGTTCTGCTTGACAACGCCGCTGTTCTTACGCGTCGATTGGTCCTCTCATCTGTCCGTCTGTGACTTCCGATTCCACGTCTTCTCGTGTGGGAATTTTCCTCGGACCATCTACGCCACCATTGTACCACCACCGATACTGCCCGTCCAGTTCGCTCCGCTATACGACGACATTAACATCACACCTACGTAATCTCGACCCCATTAACATATGTAAATTTCATTATTGTCCGCCAATTCCTTCTTGGTGTTCTTTTTTCACTTTCCGCCAGTGTATAAAACTGAAGTCAAATAATCGGTTTTATGTATTTTCATAAAACCGATTATTTCACTTTCTAAGCGGAACGAAATTTTCATTTTCTATAGCGGAACTGATTAATGCACCAAATGTATAACACTGAAATGATAATCGTAGTATCAACGTACGAAATAAAAATTACAATTTGCCAATCTTTCGCTCATTAACGGTTGCTTGTTCAATACTAACAGCGTAAAAGGAACTGTTTTATATGGTTTCTAAAAGGATAATAGAGTACCCAAGTTTGTAAAACAGACTTGTTTGATAGCCTTTTTAATAGCTAATAGCATAAAACAAAAATTTGTTTTATATGCTTTTTCAATGATAATAGCGCAAAACAAAAGCTTGTTTTATATGCTTTTTCAATGATAATAGCGTAAAACAAACTTGTTTTATGCTATTAACTTTGAAAAAGCCATCCGTTGATTAACGACATTTCGGCAAATTGTAGTTTTTATTTCTTACGCCGATTAAACAGATTATCGCTTTAGTGTTTCATTTTTCTAGCTCGCCAGGATTGAATCCATCAACAATAGTTGAAGTTGAAAATATTCCAAATACGTGGCGACAGTTAATAAATAAATACATCGCTCTTTCCACGTTCCAGAAAAAAGGTGCGTAAAGGTAACGAGATGCGTAAAGGTAACGCACTCGGCGCGATACCGAGAGTTCTGTTGGTTCGTTTCCACAGCGGCGGCTGATAAACAATTTTTCGGTTGCTGTGTGTTTCTGGAACGTGGAAAGAGCGATGTATTTATTTATTAATAATTGAAGCTACTTTATTGGCTACATTTAATCTTAATTTTTTTATATTGTTTTCCGAGGTATTTTTTTACTTTTTTCAAAACAACATCTGTTTTTCGGTGAAGGTTGTAAATCTTAATAAGCATTTTATCAGACACTGTACTGATTTCACTGCCGTCTGAGTTGACACGAATGTTTTCAAGTCGAAGTTTCAAAGGGGTCATATCAGAAGAAAAACTATTTCAGATTTTTCATACGACTCAAAGGGACTATTGAGATTGCGTGTACGACGGAATGTGTATCCCTACTGTTTGCAACTGCATTAAAATATCTCTGTCGACTACTTGCAGTCGCTTTTATTTCAGTTAAACTTTTTTCTGTCATAAATATTTGCTTAATAATCTGTGGAAATAATTACATAAAACTGCATGTTGAACGCCATACCCAGAATGCACAAAGCATAGTATAACATTTTGGACCACTGCTGTTTGATCACAATTTATGATGCGCTTGAAAACACAAGTTGTTAGCTCCGGTGTTATTGCATACTAATTCACGTGCTCTCCAGCTTATAACGAGACTAGTGTCATAAACAGATCGATAAAATACCCTTATCATAAATAAAATGAAGTATAGATATTAGTAACATTAATTATGTAAGTATATTTATATATACACTGTTAGTCACCCAAAATGCAACACCAAGAAGGACCCGAAATAGCAAAGCCATATTTACTAGACACATAACAACAGATGCAAAGATGAAACGATTAAGCTTACAGGACCGTGCGACTCGCGGAACACGCAGACATTAATAGTTCGTGTGGCCCCCATGGCAGGCAATAACGGCCGCTGCACGCGGCGGCATCGAACAAAAGAGGCTTTGGATGTGAGCTTGGGGGTTGTCGGTCCAGACTGCTTCCACACGTTGCCACAGTTCATCATGCGTAGCCGCGGGTGGTGCTTGCCGGACCCGTCGGTTGCCGATCAGCTACCAGACGTGTCCGATGGGTGACATATGGGGAGAAGCGGCAGGCCACGGATGCAGTGACACAGGGTTGGCCGGGAAGAATTTTTGCACCATGCGTGTCACGTGCGGGCACAGATTGTCCTGCTGAAACGTGGCCGCTGGCAGATCCTGCCGGTAAGTGAGGACTGCAGGCTCCAAATCGTCGGAGATGTAGCGGTGGCTGTTGAGTGTGCCGGCGATACATACCAGAGGGGTGCGGGTGTCATGTCCAATTGCGCCCCAAACCGGTATGGCGATGTATAATGCAGGCGTCATACAGTCTCTCGCCGCGATGCCGCCACACGCGGATCCGACCATCGTGGTGTGGCAAGCAGAAGCGGGATTCGTCGGTGAAAACAATGTCGTGCCATTCCGTATTCCAAATGCGGTGTTCAGCGGCCCACTGACGCCGCACTCGCCGGTTGTGTAACGTCAAAGGTAATCGGAGCAATGGGCGCCGTGACGCAGACGACGTCGAACGGTACGTGCTGACACAGGATGTTGCGCAACACACCCTATATCCTGCGATAACGTTCGTGATGTGGCGGTGCCAGCCGACAATGTCCGCGGCACAACATGCCGGTCCTCTCGTTCGGTGGTGTGCCGCGGCTGCGGCAATCGATGACGTCGGTCCGTCCGTCCCTCCTGCACACACCGAATCCATACTCGTCTCACTGTGGCTGGATGTCATCCCACAAGGGAGGCGATGTCTCGGTACGATAAACCGCTGTCGCGATAAACCACTATTTGCCTTCTGTCGAACACCGAAACGTGCTGGAATGACTGCCGTTTTCTGCGACGAAGGCATCTGGAAGATTCCTACGCACAGGTCCGGTAGCACAACACACTTCCACTATTTACACTCCGCCTTCTGTGCACCCTACTTATAGTGCTTCTCGTTTTCGTGCCGGGCGCACATGATTTACATATGCCATGCAATGCTAATCGTTTGCATGTTTTCTCGCGCACGTCGCATGCTGCGAATTTCAGGCCAATGGGATGCTTCATTCTTGGTGTTGCACTTTGGGTGGCCAGCAGTGTAGATATCGTTTTCGTGGTATTTTACTAAAAACTCAAATTGAATTCGGGTCCTGAATTGAAAAAATTAGAGAATACTTGATATTCAGACTCAAAATTTAACAAAATATCAAATAGTTCTTAAACAACATAAAGAAATCTTCCTTATAAAAAAGAAGTTTAAGAAGTATACATTTTCTGTTTGTCATTGATTAAAATGGCATTCTACAACAATATATAAACAAAAGTTTCTCAGTCGGAGGAAAGCGCATATTTTGGGAAGACAGATACAGATATTTAATAATAGTAATTAAGCTAATTCATACTTAATACAAAACATTTTTTATGCACAGAGGTATAGTTTAATTCCATTCAACATCAATTCAAGCGGTGTTTGTCATAACTTTTTTAACATACTAACCCGCAAATTGGCATAGTCATTTTCTATTTCCTAAAAGCTGTATCATTAGTCTCTTGTAGAGAAATGCTCTATTTTTGCTACCAGTTAAAATAATTTCATCTTTGATCCTTTCGGATGTTTTACACCTCTGTAACAGATTTCACTTGACTCCATGATATCAATATCTAAAGACCTAATTATAAAGCAAAAGATGTCTTCTGGTAATTGTAACATCTTAATACATATCTTTCTTTCAGAATATAGGTTTGAGCCTCTTTTCACAGCAACATAACTAAAACAGGATATTTACAAAAAAATTATATCCTTCTAACAGCGGTCTACTCATTAGAATATAGTGATTAGAAATCGGCCGATAGAAGTCATGACAATAGCGATCACTATTTCGTGATGGCTCTGGTCTGTCTAGAAAGCGTATGTTTTCTTCTGGGAGCCCGCAATTTGTTTCGATGCATTATAATACTGTGTTTGCAGGTGTACTTTTATTGCAAGACGCAGAATTGATCATAGCGTTTGGATGAAATTGCTTCGGAGGAGGATACGTGCTTTTCAATATGTGAAGAAAAGAGATTGCTTCCGACGTCAAGATGAAGTTTCGAGAGTGATCCAATGATTCTTAGAGTTATCTTGTCTTACTGTTTGGATAATTCAGCAGTCGTAAGTAGAACTCGTCACAGATTGATGATATATGTTTCGTATACTTGGAATGTTGTTTCCATAACACTCATGTCCCTCTTGATCGGTCTTGATGTGGACAGCAATGGACGTCCACTCAAAGGTAAGTTAAGGAAAGGGAATCAGAAAATGTATTTGGCACACCACATTTTGTAATATTTAGTCCCGCGGAACTGTCGTCTTTCTCAAGAAAATTGCTTTGAATTGTTGATTTGCATACTCAGAAAACTTTTCCCTGTTAAGTAATTCACATGTTAAAATTATCCTGGTACGCTGATGGGTTATGTTTCATGAAGTAACGAAATATTCCTTCAGATAAAATATTTAACACTACTGACGCCATTAACAGTCATAAAAATCCTTTTAAGCGCCAGCCAAATACTAATTGCACACGATAGATACAGCCATGATGTACTGCCTGTATTAGCAAAATCTATAGGCCGATCTGTAATTAGTATATCGCGAAAAGCTGACCAGGGTTGGAAGGGTAACCAAAAATGCAACTCCCTTATGAAATCGTGTTTTACCTTGTAAAAGTTGTGACGTACTACAGAGGTGAAAACGTTCATCAAGACGGCAAATCTGAAGCTAGCCATTCTGTCCGCGGAGCTCAGTTGGGAGAGCGTCTTGCTCCGTAGTGAAGGGGACACGGATTCGATGCTTGTTGCAGGCAAACTTGTGTTTTTACATTTGCACCAATTTGTTGAAAATGGATCCACTTACCGATGGGTTCTTCGAAAAATGGGTTCTGGTTTTTTCACACATTGTTTGGTATTAATGAAAAATTCGTACCTTGCTTCAAAGAAAATGAAAGAAGAAAAATTAAGGGGGTGATGGTGTGACGTATTACTGAAGTGAAACCATGTGTAAAGACGACAAATCTGCAGCGAGATATTCCGTCCGCGTATCTCAGTTGCGAGAGCGACTTGCTCGGGAGTGAAGGAACACTGACAAACTGGTGTTTTCTACAAAGTGATATCTAAAGTCCGGAAGTTAAGGCAGTAAAAATACTAAAAATAGGCAGGCAAATAAGCGAAATAAAGCGTCAAAATGAGCACCAAAATTAGGCATTTATAGAAGTGGTCGAAAAATTCTGAATCATACAAGGTGTTAAGCTGAATTAGCAAAATCATTTATCAGATTATCACTTAATTATTTTTGCGATTACACGTACGTACTAGGTGTTTTTTAAATGTTCGAACGCGAAACTCTGCCTTCTGTCACTTAGGATATTTTTAGAAGCAAAAAAGAGTTTTTCAACTTCTGCGGAGGTAATGGGAACGTATTTGAAACATGAGGCAGGTGTTGGATCCATTTCAATAGAAGTTAAACTTTGGAGTATTTCAACGATGACTTTGATTTTCTCCAAGTCATTATTTGCTGAAAGAACTCGTTGATATTTTTCACTCACGATTTGACCCTTTCTCCCGGAAACACATTTAATTGTACTAACTACATCATTTAATATTTTCAAGCCATTCACTAACGTTTCGTTCCTTTTTTCCAGCTAAGTAATCATATCGGGCAACTGTGAAAAGTGTGCTTGAATAAAAGTTAAATCGTTACGAATGGAATCTTTAGCTAGTATTTGGTGAGCAGTGCGTATTGCGCCGGATTCATCCTCTTGAAAACTGTTAACAATTTAAGTAATCTTGATCAAATTATTTGCGTAATATACGGCGGCTGATATCCATGTTCCCCATCTAGTCAAAATCGGTTTAGGCCGTAAAGCAAGATTTGGTTCCATCTCTATGAATAAGTGAACTCGATGAAAAGCTTTAAGGAACATTTTCTTGACATTACTTACTAACGCATCAATATCCGGAAATAATCCACGTACTTTTCTCCGCCACTCTGTGGCGAGCATGAACCAAACAAGTTAAATGAAGCATTTTTGAAAAGAGAACTTTCAGGCTATGGGGAGCCTTTTTCATATAAGGAGCTGCGTCTGTTAAAAACAATAGTACATTTTCATACTTTATTCCGCCAGGCCAAAAAAGAGCTAACGAAGAGGCAAAAAGCTGAGAAATCTTGCTACTATTTGTTTTTGGAAGTTGTTCTGATGTAAGTAAGTAGATAGTTGAGGGCTGAGCAGGTTCCATTGTACCTATAACAGCATTTGCCACATACCTTCCCGTGGCGTCTGTTGTCTCATCGATACTGATCCAGATATTTTTATCCCCGACATCTTCTCGTATTTCTTTCATTATACCAACGTAGGAGGAATCTACGTATGTTTTCCGCAAAGTTGCTTCGCGCGGAATATTTTCCTTTGTATGTTTCTCCAAAATATTATTCAGTGAACTATTTTCCAGCTTCCACAAAGGTATTCCAGCATCTATAAAATCATAGCACAAAAACACTTGCAAACTGTGACTGCTTGCTCGAAGTAGAAGCTAATGACGAAATCAAACATGTCTTTTTTCACCAATATTCCGGATAACAGCAGCTTTATGTTTAGATGTTGCCAAATGTTGTGAAATAAAGAATTTCTTTTCGCAATTCAGTTTCGCATCGCATATTTTACAAAATCACCATTCCATCAGTAGATAAGATGTCACTTTCATACTCTTGAACATACCGACTTAATTTAGCACTGGTTGAAGAAGCAGTTTTCGGCATTATTGTTTCACTTGGACGCAAGGCGAGATCCATTAGGGGTAGCTAACTAACAGAATCTTCCTCCCATGTTATGCACTTACGTTCAAGGTCTTATGTGTGTACGTGCATTCTTGGCTTTCACTCTAGTTTGATTGGTTACAATGTTACCTTACTGGATTCGGCTATTTCCGCCATGCGCAGATAGTATCATCTAGGACTCTAGGGAGAGCAAAACATAAAATGAGATGCCGACGATCGCAGACTCTGCGCAAGCGTCTGCCACCGCTGCTTAAATTGGGGCACGTCGTTTTGAATGTACCGATTGCACTCGTGTTTACTTTCAGATGTCTGCCGACTGTGATTTCGTTTTAGAGAAAATGCCACCTACCTTATGGTTTGTACACCTTTACCCTAAAAAGAGTTTTTTAAAAGAAATGAATCCCTTAAAAAAAATTACGAGTTTACCCGGAAAAATTACATACTGCATGCTAGATTGTTATCAAAACTTTGATTTTATCGCATTCTTAAGAAGAAATCATTTTTAATAGTGCATTTGTTGAGTATAGGCAAAGAAGGCATTAAAAACATAAAAAGGCATTTTCTGCAAATATGAGCCGAAAAGGTAAAAAAAGCATTTTAAGGCATTTTGCCTCAACTTCCGGGCTTTAGTTATATCTAAACATAATTCAATAAAGAGTTGCAATTGATATAAAGGAATTTTGTTGTAATTTGAATCTCGGTCACTATGACCATGTGTTATACTGTAAATACACTTGTATAAAATAATGTGAAATAATATGGCACGTGATGTATGCAAAATTAATTAGTGGAAGAACAAAAGAAAAATGTATGCACAAACAGTAAAATTAACGTTGTCAAAGTGCATGTTAATTAAATCTTACCCGGCTCAGATCCTTGAACTCTGCCAAGTGCACAGGTGATTTATGAACTTGACAAAAAAAAGATACACAAGATTTTTCTATCAATACCTTGGTTTCACTGAACACACATAAACAAGTAATAAAGGTGTCTCAAAATTTTAGTTGTAAAAACTGACTAACAGTTGCATTTATTATTGATGAAGCCTCTCCCCTGATCAGAATTTTGTTGAGATTTTTACAGATGTTTTTATCCTTGGTTTTTCAATTACAAAGCACACACGAATGTCAAAAATGAGTTTGAGAGTCCAATTTCAATTTTGGTAGGTGTATATTTCAAAATTAGTTATACAATTTTCAAATTTGTCTAATTTTGCAAATTTTTAACACTTCAATTTGTAATTCATTTATTATTCAAATTTCCGTGTGATTCAATTATCGTTTGCTTAGAAAAAAAATTATGTGATCAACACTTGATATTTCCCTTTCAGGTACATTTGCAAAACATCATGCACAATACAAAAGAATAATACTCTTTGGCCAACAATAAAGTGAGCACTGAGGATTCTCAGCGTGTAATGTAGTACACCTGTCTCTGAAGCTTTTTCCTCATATATTATTTGTGTTATTTCAAAAAATCCCTTATGTAACTCTCCCCCATTTTATAAGACCCGATAAATTTCATTTTTTTTTTCACAACCATCACACATTTTTCTCCCCGTGTCATTTCTCAACACAATAAGATATTCTCAGACAATACTAGTTTCAAATGGGAATATGGAAAATGCTGCATAAAAATTCAAAAGCAAATACTTACTTTCTTAGGACAACCTTTTTCTTTACTTCCAACATTAGTAACTGAAGTCTAGGAAAGCAGTTTTTTTTCGGAATCAAAAGAAATGTCTGTGTGGTTTACTGGTGGCCAATAGGAAGATAAGTCGAAATTAGTCAATAAGAAGGTAAGTCGAAACAAGCGAGAACAAGTCATCAGGTGCTGACCTCAGTTCAACACGGGACACGTGAAAAAAAAATCCAAAGGGGCAAGTGTGCGTGGAGTTAAATCTTCACATCGCTATCAACTGCAGAGTGAAAGATAAGTTCGCCCAACATGAACTTCTCGCGGGTCAGCGGGTGGTTACCTCAGTCCAACACGAAACAAGTGAGGTGTTACCATCTGAAAAACTATGGAGCAAGTGTGTAAGTGAAGCGTGAAGAAAGAAAAATCTCCCCTTAGCTCAAACTTTTAGAAAACTCTAGCGCGCATGCGCCAAAGAGGACGCTATGGCTTTCAGCTACGCTATTGGCTGAAAGTCCTTCCTCATGCTCTCTGTAACTTGAGGGAAAGTGTTTACGAGGGATGTGGTGGTGGTGAAAAACCTGTTGGTCAGCCATGTAGACCTCTTTGCCATGAATTTGCAAACATTCTTGAAATTCCACCTGCTATGCCCGGGGGGAATTTTGTTGTATTCAAGTTTTCAAGGTGACCTCTTCCTAAGGAATTTCTTGGTTTACAGGAAGCGAGATTCTTATCTCTGGTTTTGGCGACTCCCTGTCTAGTGAAAAATAACAAAATGGTGCAAATCCCGGGAATCCTAATATTCGCATAAAATTTACATCATGTGCACAATTAACATTTCTCGAAACTCAAGAATACAAAACATTTCACATCATTTCATTTACAAATTGTTGAACAAGAAATTTCAGAATTCGGGAGAGAAAGAGTGGTGTCGAAGATTAAGACTGTGCCATAATCATCGACACCACTAATAGAAAAGCATCAACACATCACAATCGAATGTTAGTGAATTCACCTTCCCGCTAGCTTGAATAGTTATCATACTTTCTCAGATTCCGTCTCGTGATAGGAATTCCAATGGAACACAGGACTCCAATTTCCAACATATGCCTTTCAAAGTAACCGTGCAGAAAAGGTTTCGGGCATACATATATATGCTTGAATGACTATTTTTTACCTCAAATTCAGATACTTGCCATTATAAGCTGACCCTGGCAATTTTATCCGTAGATTTAGTTATTGAGAATAGAGATAGGTGTTTCAAATCACATTTTAATAAAAGTTTTGTTCCCCTACAGTGATCATGTAATGTCTCTCGAATCTATATCTTTGCGTATAGTTTCTGTCAAGTGGGGTTTTGTTGCATTTTTATAGCTTCGTTCTGATATTTATTTTTGAAGATTCTATGTACATGAATTCTCCACTTGTATGGAAGATTTTCTTCAGATCAATGAAATTAGCGTTATGTCATATCTATAGTATAGGAGAACAGAGCTATACTTTAGGTTAGTACTAACGCATGCACTACATGTTACGTGTTAAACTTCAGACCTGGAACCGCTTACAGGTAATGTGACAGTTGCATTTGTTATATCATAATATCTACAGTAGAAATATCTATAAAATGTTTAATGTAGATGACACTGGAACTCTTGCCTTTCGATTCAAAAATTGTTTGCTGCATACTTATAACGAGATCACATTGTATTATTACAGATTTATTTTATAATTTTGAAAAGTATATAGATTTAGAACCGTGATTTTGCACATGTACCGTGTAACAAATAGGGTACAAATTGGCGTACTTTCTTTGCAGTTAGTAAAATATCATAAATATAATATTATAAATACATTTAAGTTTTGATTTTCTTAATGTCTTGGGTTAATATTCTTTTCCTAAAATATGGGATGTTTCCCATATGTACCTAATAAAGAATTCAAGTAGTTTCGGTACTTTGTTAAAGATACTGCTTGGGAAATCCTTTTTTAAATAATCTTTGGAAGTAATGCATTCGCAAATTGATTTCAATTTGCGGTTACTGCTGAAATGTTAGGTTTTATTAGCAACCAATACTGGCATTAACATACGTATACAGTTTAGTTACTAATATCGATTACAACTTTAGTAGCGCTCTCATATTAAATTTCCTATTCGAAATTGTAGCACATGTAATATTCTTAAGTGCATTAATATTTGTTTAACGTGTGTTCAGAGTATAGTCGCTTCGAAACACGAGATATATCCTACTGTTAGTTCAGTTCCTTCCAGATGCCGTCCACAATTATTTCACTATTTGCCGAACACGGTTTGGAATCTTCTTTTGAAAATCAGCAGCTCTGTTTAGTATCGGAGGCACGTATACAGTACCTTTAGCATGAGAAACAGGAATCAACAAATGTCAAATCATCCGATGGAGGCGATGCAGTAGAATCACGATGCCGATCAAGTTTTCATCCGTAGTTGTTGTTGAGGATAAACTTGAAGAAACGTAGTGGTCTGCCATGTTGTTGTTTAGTTATGAGGTCCTAATCTCGACGTCAAATGATTACAGAGGACGTTTTCAAACATGTTCATATGCAAAATTCCTGTAACGTTCAAATTCCCAAACAAGAAAGCCTCTCAGCTGCTGCTTTTCGATGCAAACACCGCGAACTTTTAATTAAATGATAGTGTTTTAACATTTCCCTAAAGTTTTTGCGAACAAAATGCCGATATTGTGTTCCCTCACTTTACCATTCACACGGAAAGTTGGGAAATAAAAAGTTGACAATTTTGTTTAACAAATGACTGTCTTTCTTCATTTGCTTGAACATGTTACAGCATAATTAAATAATAACTTACTTCATCATTTTGCCTTAGCTCTTTAAGAATTCAATTTATGTCCTGTTAAAAAAATTCATCGAATACAATCTTCCATATTGTCACCGGATAAATCAACTAGAGCAAAACGTCTGAATCCAAGACCTAAGTAGATTCGTTTCTGCAATTCATTCAACATTCTCAGCTGTTACACATAAACGTTCACCAACTTTTTCTTGTTGATAATATAAACATCTCGAACAAATGATGTGTATTACAAATATACAATTTTGTGGCAGGTGGTACCGTCCTAGATCGGCACCTAACTTGCATTTTAGTTCTGATACGGTTGATTTTTCTTTAAAGCACAACTGGAAATGTGCCTAACTGCCTATAGCACAAACAGGCACTTTATCTAACGGTCTAATGTACTGACACCTTGTGGCCGACAAACGATCATATTGTACTGAAATGTCTTCATCTGAGAAAAAGTACACGCCTAAATGCGGATCTCAAGGCTGTAGTTTAGCCGGATGAAATTTGCTAATATGCTGTATACACACGAAACAGTGGTCACTAACTAAATCTCATGAGACAATGCACATATTAATGATGATATGTATCAGAAGGCAAAAAGGTTTTTATATATATTTTTCGCCTTCACTGTAGCTATGTTGGTGCGCAGTGCGTGAACATGCATGCATGAAAACCTCTTGATATCAACAACTGGTAGCTAAATCTATAATTCGAAATTTCCAAAATAAATGCTCTGTCTAACGAAAACGAAAAGGAAGAATCCTATTTGGAGAGCCTACGATATTCACCGAATAATTCATTGTGCTCATGACGCCATAGCTGGCTGCTTTCGCCGGGAAAGCATAGAAGACCTTCTGCACAAATATCTCCGAGGAACCCAACTTTGTGGGATATTAGAATCGGATATTTTAGCTTCTAATAATGTCATTAAGCTGTGAGGTGAAGCTCTGAATACAAAGAATACTCAGCAATAATTAGAAAGCTATGCAAGAAAGTCTAACCGACGTTTAAAAAGTGAACTTCCGTTTGTTTGCTTGTTTGTTTATTTGTTTGTTTAGAGATTTTATTATATACCACCATGAGCCACTTGCTGGGAAAGATGTATTCGCCATTTGCCTGATTTGAGGCCACTGTTTCGCCAAAAGGTAGAGATCTAGTGCCGTAAAACAAACATAACATTCATATTTCGCCGGGAACCCGGACCCATCACAGACGAATGCCCAGAATTCGACCCCTAGACAACTGCATCACTTGTTCGGCGGCAGAGTTGTACTTTAGAGTAATTCAGTTTTAGAACCTGTGAGTAAAAAGAGAAAAAATAAAACAACTGAATGTAGAAAGTGTCGAGAATACCAAGCCTTGGCTTTATCAAGGACCAGCAAAAACACTGCATTTCCTCACTTCCACAAAGACCTATTTGGAAATGGGTTTCTGCAAAGTCATAGATGCAAGTAATAAGCCCACCAAAAAAAAAAAATAAGAAAATATAAATATGTCATGACCTCCGCAGAGTTCTATGACCAAGCTTTAGTTAACAATTTAGCTTGCATCCGTAAATTTCCTGGCCCGACACATACTCCTCATCTGTAACTATTAAACAGAAGGAAGATGATTATAGAAAACTCAAGTTGTAAGAGTGACATAATGAATCAGAAATAATGTTCAGCAATAACAAATTGCCAAGTTCCCCTTAGAGAGAATTTAAACCTGAATAGCAATATAAAAGTATTACAAATTCTTAAGATTGCAATAAAAAAGAAAATATAAATTTTTTTCTAAAGCACAGATTCTTGAAAGAAAACTGGATTATAAAACCCCTACGCCACAACTTCTGACAACACAAAAACGAGAATAAAATAAAGACAATAATAAACTAAAGAAATGCTTTGTGAAGGTAATGTGACATAAACATTTAGTCGTAATATATGCAAAGTATTTCAGAAGTGCTTTAAGTGCATTATTAAGTAGTTATTAAGACCTTAACTACATTGAAAAAACAGCGCAGACTTCAAGAACAATGAAACGGCCAGCTGCTTGGCTTTAGTTCCCTAAAAAACGCGCAAAGAAACCAAAAAAAGAAAGAGTTAAAATCCGCAAAAAAGTTAATAGACTTGTTAGTGCCTAAATGCTTAAAGCAAAAAAAGAAATGTTCAAGAAGTTCAAATATTGAACCTGGAAAACCTAAAACCCAAAGACAATGAAGAGAGCTTACCTCTTATGCAACTTAACTTCTTCCACTCTTGCGGAAACATGGCCGACCTTTCAACCCAAACTTCCAAACACCACTGCCACTCCCCAGTCCCTAAGGGGCAGTGTGGGTGGGGCTAAAGGCCTCCACACACTGAAAAAATCCTACTCGCGGTGATTTTAACTAGAGAAAAAATATAATTAAGATTGTGGACCAGAATGATCAGAAAGAGCAGAATTAATTAACTCTCCAGAATACATGAGAAATATTATGAAGTACACAAGTAGTGTATTTAATAATCTTTTGCATGCATTTAATCACCTTAGTGACTTTCTGTAGACTATTCAGAATCCTATTAATTTTAATGTTAGTTTTACTATTTTTAGTATAGCTGTTCTAGTGAGTGAATAACTAGTTTTCTTTTATATTTATTTTTATTTTCTTTTATAAACAGATTTTTAAGTTTTTTTGTGATTTTGTCTATATTATTTTATTTTTATTTTTAATGCGACCTTCTTATCCATAGCACTAAGGTTCCTTTTTGTAGTTAATATCATCCTCTAGCCAACTTCCAAAAAGCTTTCATTGGTCAGAATCATATTATTAACTGTGTAGAAAATTAAAGCAGATCTGCCAACCTTACTCTATTATTCAGAATAACTTTTCTTAAAGTTCTTTTGATGAAAGAAGTAGGAATTTTGTTCTCTAGAAAACTGTCTAATAGTATAATAATGTGGTAATTGAAGTTCAAATTGTTGCTGCAAATTCTTGAAATTATAAGCACCAGAGAAATTAGTACATTCTCAATTAATTTGGGGGATATGTTATTTAAAAAGCTGTATGCTGAGTTTAAACTTTACCAATTTGTTAATGTAGGAGCCTGGAACTCTTATCTCAATTGCTGCATAAAGAATAACCATATGATATATAATAATACTCTCTATAAGCAATAAACGGTATCCCTATGGGAACGTCAACATTCACGAGTATTGCAAATCTATTCCTGTTCTTTAAGGAATATAAATTCATTAAAAATCACTCCACTTGCTCCGATAACTACCTTTACACATTTAGATATATTGACCATCTGCTGCGTATAAATAATTCAGAAGTTATAGAGAGTGATTTAAATAATATCTACCCTAGCTCTCTTAACTTACGTAAAACCAACAACAGTAATCAAGAACTTGAGTTTTTAGACTTAAGCATTAAACTTAACAGGGGTAACCCCTCTATTAGCCTCTTTGATAAAAGAGTTGGCTAGAGGATGATATTAACTACAAAAAGGAACCTTAGTGCTATGGATAAGAAGGTCCTATTAAAAATTAAAAAATAATATAGACAAAATCACAAAAAAACTTAAAAATCTGTTTATAAAAGTAAATAGAAATAAATATAAAAGAAAACTAGTTATTCACTCACTAGAATAGCTATACTAAAAATAGTAAAACTAACATTAAAATTAATAGGATTCTGAATAGTCTACAGAAGCTTACTAAGGTGATTAAATACATGCAAAGATTATTAAATACACTACTTGTGTACTTCATAATATTTCTCATGTATTCTGCAGAGTTAATTCTGCTCTTTCTGATCATACAGGTCCACAATCTTAATTATATTTTTTTCTCTAATTAAAATCTCCGCGAGTAGGATATTTTCAGTGTGTGGAGGCCTTCAGTCTCACCCACACTCCCCCCCCCCCCAGGGACTGGGGAGTGGCAGGGGTGTTTGGAAGTTTGGGTTGAAAGGTCGGCCATGTTTCCGCAAGAGTGGAAGAAGTTACGTTGCATAAGAGGTAAGCTCTCTTCATTGTCTTTGGGTTTTAGGCTTTCCAGGTTCAATATTTGAACTTCTTGAACATTTTTCTTTTGCTTTAGGCATTTAGGCACTAGAAGGTCTATTAACTTTTTTGCGGATTTTAACTCTTTCTTTTCTTGGTTTCTTTGCGCGTTTTTTAGGGAAATAAGGCCAAGCAGCCGGCCGTTTCATTGTTCTTGAAGTCTGCGCTGTGTTTTCAATGTACTTAAGGTCTTACTAACTACCCAATAATGAACTTAATGCACTTCTGAAATACTTTGTACATATTGCAACTAAATGTTTATGTCACATTTCCTTCACAAAGCATTTCTTTAGTTTATTATTGTCTTTATTTTATTCTCGTTTTTGTGTTGTCAGAAGTTGTGAAGTAGGGGGGGGTATAATCCAGTTTTCTTTCAAGAATCTGTGCTTTAGAAAAACATTAATATTTCCTTTTTTATTGAAATCTTAAGAATTTGTAATACTTTTATATTGCTATTCAGGTTTAAATTCTCTCTCAGGGGAACTTGGCAATTTGTTATTGCTGAACATTATTTCTGATTCATTATGTCACTCTTACAACTTGAGTTTTCTATAATTATCTTCTTTCTGTTTAATAGTTACAGATGAAGAGCATGGGTCGGGCCAGGAAGGTGATGGATGCAAGCAATATTGTTACCTAAAGCTTGGTCATACAACTCTGCGGAGGTCATGACATATTTATATTTTTTAAATTTTTTTTGGTGGGCTTATTACTTGCATCTATGACTTTGCAGAAACCCATTTCCAAATAGGTCTTTGTGGAAGTGAGGAAATGCAGAGTTTTTGCTGGTCCTTGATAAAGCCAAGGCTCGATATTCTCGACACTTTCTACATTCAGTTGTTTTATTTCTTTCTCTTTTTACTCACACCGGTCAATACATAACCTTTTCTATGTTGTACTTGGTATGAGTCAAAAATGTTTTTGCTTCAGTCTCTTCTTATTAGAATATGAATTCTGAATTTTCATAACTGCTGCGTTGCGCGTTTTGATCTTCAGGTTATTTTGCAACTTTCGTTTTAAATTCCAAAGTTTCTTTTATGTTTTCGGCTTTACTCTTTAGTAACTAATTTCAACTTACTATTTAGCAGCTTATGCGCAAATTCTAGTTGAAATGTTTTATTATTATTATTATTTTTGTTTTGTTTTTTGTTTTATTTTTTTGTTTTCATTTTTTATTTATTTTCATTTAACTATTAATTTTGATTTTTATTTTAGCGTGTTTTGGCTGATGTCTTTTTGGAGTATAGTTAATACTCGAGTTTAGGTAATTTCTTGGACTGCTTGTTTCCAAAAAAGTTTTTTCCTAGTTGGTTTTCTCGGAATTTTGTATGTTTGGCCCAAGTGGCGTTCTAAGGACGATGAAAGGATTGGAGGTCAACACAGATAATTTAAGTCCTCCCGCTTGGTTAGGCTAGCACCCTTTCCCATAGTGTATGAGCTCGCTGGCAAAGGTAATCTAAAGTTACGAAATGACAAACGTTGTTTGACATGTAAATCTGCGGATCCTAACCTGTATTCTTCTATTGCGGATAATTGCTCCAACAAGTTTTGCAAAGCCTACAATACCATTTATAAGCTCACCTGTACTATCTGCAGCCTTAGCTATATTGGCCAATGCAAAATTCCTCTTCATCTTAGGATAATTGGTCACAGGTCTCAAGCTAACAAGTTCTCTACTTCTGGTGTCAACCCCTCCATTAATGCTAGCCAGCACTCTACCTTTGAATTAGAGCATTTCCATAATCATGGTTTTGACAAAGTGAAAATAGAGGTACTGCATATTATCCCTGACCTCTATTCTCGACTTGAAACTGAATCGCTTGAAACTTTACAGCATCAGTCTCTTTATCCCTATGGTCTTAATTCCACTCTTTCTGACAATAAGCATAATCCGCATACATTTCCTATACGTGAACTCTTCTTTCTTTTTAACAACAAGAGCTGCACTAGAGGTAATAGAGGACAGAGGTTATTCCGCACTTCAAGCAAGGTTGATTTTGCTAACTTGCAAATAACTCTGGAAAGTTTTAAAAATGGTACTTGTTTTGTTAAAAATACTTACAAAATACTTAAGTCCTTCAAGCACTCTGTCCTTAAAAGTATTTTTCAAATTCTGGAAAAAAACAGCTAACCATGTTGATAAGCATGTTTTTGCTTTGGTTCTAGAAATTCTTAAGCATATTCTTAAAGATAAAATTTCTCTTAAAGAAATTTCTAGTAATTAAGTGACCATCAGGTTTCTAAATAAAACCTATGGTCATCCCAATGTTAGGAAGCTGTTCTACAATAATGCAATTTTTTCCCATCTACAGGCACCAGTCTGTTGTAAGTTTTAAATATGTTAAGACCTTAGGGTCAATAGTTAAAAACTACAAACTAAATTCTTCGAGTTCCATACCTATAGTTACTACATGTTCTTGTGATGAACATAAAGAAACAGTTTACTATGATAAGAATTACAAGCATATTATTACTGGAAATTTGAGTTTTGTTGAAAATGACAAGCTTAGGAGTTTATTAGAGTACGGTTGTAAATTTAGACCTTCCTTCCAAATCTCCAAAGAGAGGATTCTTGAGAGCTTCACTCAAGATGTTAATAGGTACATTATAAAAACCAGTTTAACATACAATCAGCCTATTGAGGCCTTCGCAGAATGGAAATATAATGTAATCAATAGCTTCACTAATGAGTTGGCAGGTCTTGATTTTTGTTTTGATAGAAATCTATTTTTCTCTGGAAATGCTAAAAGGTCACTCTCCAAACTACAAGACCTATTTATTTTTACCACTACGGATAAAGCTAGCAATAATTTTGCAATTATCTGTAAGAAGTTCTATTTTGAATTGTTAACTATGGAACTCAATAATAGAGAAACCTACGAGCCCGTAAGTTATTCTACCAAGCAGTTAGAAAATCGTTTTAAGGCATTCTTCAAGAAACTTAAAATTCCACAAATAAGAAGATATGAGCCTGAATTTCCATTTCTGTTTGCAACTGTTAAGTTTCATAAAGATCCAGTGAAGTTCAGATTCATAGCTAGTGGAGTCAGGAGTCATAAAAAGAAAATTGATCTGGCTTTTGAAGAAATCTTGAAGAAGGTTTTGAAACACATTAGTAACTGTATTAATTTGAAGTACAGAGGTTTTTGGATAATTAATAATAATGCAGAAGTAATTTCCACTATACTGGAAGTAATTCCCTTAGATATTAATTGTTATGATTTTGAGAAGCTATATACTAATCTGCCTCTATCAGATATAATCACTTCCTTTAAAGAGCTGTACGCAGAATTTAAACTTAACCAATTTTTTAATGTAGGAGCCTGAAACTCTTATCTCAATTGCTGCATAAAAAATACCCATATCTTATATAATAATACTCTCTATAAGCAAGTAAACGGTATCCCTATGGAAACATCAACATCCACGAGTATTGCAAATCTATTCCTGTTCTTTAGAGAATATAAATTCATTAAAAATCACTCCACTTGCTCCGATAACTACCTTTACACATTTAGATATATTGACGATCTGCTTTGTATAAATAATTCAGAAGTTATAGAGAGTGATTTTGATAATATCTATTCTAGCTCTCTTAACTTATGTAAAACCAACAATAGTAATCAGGAACTCAAGTTCTTAGACTTAAGCATTAAACTTAACAGGGGTAACCCCTCTATTAGCCTCTTTGATAAAAGAGGTAATTTTCCTTTCAAAGTAATTAAATATCTAAACTGGAATAATAACATATCCACCAAAGTAATTGATAATGTACTAATTTCTCAGGGTGCTTAGAAATTCAAGAATTTGCAGCAACAATTTGGACTTCAATTACCACATTAATATACTATTTGACAGTTTTCTAAAGAACAAAATTCCTACTTCTTTCATCAAAACAACTTTAAGAAAAAATATTCTGAATAATAGAGTAAGGTTGGCAGATCTGCTATAATTTTCTACACAGTTAATAATATGATTCTGTCCAATGAAAGCCTTTTGGAAGTTGGCTAGAGGATGATATTAACTACAAAAAGGAACCTTAGTGCTATGGATAAGAAGGTCCTATTAAAAATAAAATAATAAATAACATAGACAAAATCACAAAAAAACTTAAAAATCTGTTTATAAAATAAAATAAAAATAAATATAAAAGAAAACTAGTTATTCACTCACTAGAATAGCTATACTAATAAATAGTAAAACTAACATTAAAATTAATAGGATTCTGAATAGTCTACAGAAGCTCACTAAGGTGATTTAATGCATGCAAAGATTATTAAATACACTACTTGTGTACTTTATAATATTTCTCATGTATTCTGGAGAGTTAATTCTGCTCTTTCTGATCATACAGGTCCACAATCTTAATTATATTTTTTTCTCTACTTAAAATCTCCTCGAGTAGGATTTTGTCAGTGTGTGGAGGCCTTCAGCCCCACTAACACTGTCCCCCCCAGCGACTGGGGAGTGGCAGGGGTGTTTGGAAGTTTGGGTTGAAAGGTCGGCCATGTTTCCACAAGAGTGGAAGTAGTTAAGTTGCATAAGAGGTAAGCTCTCTTCATTGTCTTTGGGTTTTAGGCTTTCCAGGTTCAGTATTTGAACTTCTTGAAATTTTTTTTTTGTTTTAAGCATTTAGGCCCTAGCAAGTCTATTCACTTTTTTGCGGATTTTAACTCTTTCTTTTCTTGGTTTCTTTGCGCGTTTTTTTATGGAACTAAGGCCAAGCAGCCGGCCGTTTCATTGTTCTGGTAGTCTGCGCTGTGTTTTCAATGTAGTTAAGGTTTTAATAACTACTGAATAATGCTCTTAAAGCACTTCTGAAATACTTTGTACTTATTGCAACTAATTGTTTATGTCACATTACCTTCACAAAGCATTTCTTCAGTTTATTATTGTCTTTATTTTATTCTCTTTTTTGTGTTGTTAGAAGTTGTGGAGTAGGGGGGGATTTATAATCCAGTTTTCTTTCAAGAATCTGTGCTTTAGAAAAAAATTAACATTTCCTTTTTTATTGCAATCTTAAGAATTTGTAATACTTTTACATTGCTATTCAGGTTTAAATTCTCTCTCAGGGGAACTTGGAAATTTGTTATTGCTGAACATTATTTCTGATTCATTATGTCACTCTTACAAATTGAGTTTTCTATAATTATGTTCTTTCTGTTTAATAGTTACAGATGAAGAGCATGGGTCGGGCCAGGAAAGTTATGGATGGAAGCTAAATTGTTAACTAAAGCTTGGTCATACAACCCTGCGGAGGTCATGAAATATTTATATTTTGTAATTTTTTTTTGTGGGCTTATTACTTGCATCTATGACTTTGCAGAAACCCATTTCCAAATAGGTCTTTGTGGAAGTGAGAAAATGCAGAGTTTTTGCTGGTCCTTGATAAAGCCAAGGCTCGGTATTCTCGACACTTTCTACATTCAGTTGTTTTATTTTTTTCTCTTTTTACTCACACCGGTCAATACATAACCTTTTCTATGTTGTACTTGGTATGAGTCAAAAATTTTTTTTTGCTTCAGTCTCTTATTAGAATGTGAATTCTGCATTTTCAAAACTGCTGCGTTGCGCGTTTTGATCTTCAGGTTATTTTGCAATTTTCGTTCTAAATTCTAAAGTTTATCTTGTGATATATATATGATCAGTTTGACAAAAAAGCATTTCTGCATATAAAACTTGGTTGATAGCTTCTGGAAGAAACAGTATAATTTTCAAGAGCAATATACCTTTATGCCTTAAAGGAAAAGTGTTTAATCAATGCATCCTGACAGTTCTTGCATATGGAGCAGAGAATTGGACCTTAAATAAAAGAGTTATACAAAGGCAGCACACCACTGAAAGTGGCATGGAGAGATACATGCTTCTTGTAACCAGGAAGGACAAGAAGAGGAACTTGAACATAAGGAAAATCAAAGGAGTGGAATGAATCGTGGTTTCCTGAAATGGCATAGGGGTGTTTCTAGAAGAACGGACCACTACTGTACAACCGAAATTTTAGACTGGAGTCTAAGGGACAGAAGAAAGCCACATGGGAGATGGGTGGAAGGAGTTCGAACGTATGCCTGAGTAACATCAAAGAGGCAGGCTCAAGAGTGACAGTTGTGGAAGAAACTTGAGGAAAGCTTTATCCAGTAGTGGATTGCCATAATGGTTGGCAATGATGATGTTATATATATATCATCATCATCATCATCATTGTCAACCATTATCAATCCACTGCTGGACGAAGGTCTCCCCAAGTTTCCTCCACAACGGTCTGTCTTGTGCCAGTCTCCTCCATGTCACCCCTGCATACTTTCGAATTTCATCCACCCATCTCCTATGTGGTCTTCTTCTGGGTCTTTTCCTGTCCCTTGGAATCCAATCTAAAATTTCGGCTGTCCATCGATGATCTGTCCTTCTGGCAATATGTCCAGCCCATTGCCATTTCAGGGATTTAACTCTGATCATGATGTCTTCCACTCTTGTCATTTTTCGGATCCACGAGTTCCTCTTCTTATCTCTCCTGGTTACACCAAGCATGCACCTCTCCATGCTTCTTTGAGTTGTCTGCAGCCTTTGTATGTCTCTTTTAGTTAAGGTCCACGTCTCTGCACCATACGTAAGCACTGGAAGGATGCATTGATCAAACACTTTTCTTTTAAGACATAATGGCATATTGCTCTTGAAAATTATGCTGTTTCTTCCAAAAGCTCTCCAGGCAAGTTTTGTACGCCGATTAATTTCTTCATCAATGTGACCCTCACTTGATATCTGCTGTCCAAGATAAACGTACGTGTCTGTTATCTCCAGCTTTTCTCCATCAATCGATAAATCTTCATTTCTTGTAAAAGCATTGAACATCACTTTTGTCTTCTGAAAGTTCATTTTTAATCCCACTTCTTTACTCTTGTCAGCAAGTTCCTGGATCATACTCTGCAGCTCTGATGCGGTAGTTGCAAAAATGACTACGTCATCAGCAAAACGAAGGTGGGTTAGATAATCTCCATTAATCTTTATCCCCTTGTTTTCCCAGCTCAGCGACTGAAAAACACCCTCCAATGTGGCATTAAAGAGCTTCGGAGATATGGTGTCACCTTGTCTCACTCCCTTTCCAATTTTTACGTGTGTTGTATTTTCAAACAGCCTAATCTTTGCACTTGCATTTTCATAGATGTTATTAATAATATTAATGTATGCATCTTCAATACCGCAGGTTTTCAGAGCCATTGTAACTGCTGATGGTTTCACCGAATCAAAGGCTTTTTCATAATCGATAAAAGCCATGCACAATGGAAGTTCATATTCCCTCGCTCTTTCAATTAGTTCTCTCAGCACGTGGATATGATCTATTGTGCTGTAGCCACTCCTGAATCCAGCTTGTTCTCTCGGTTGAGCCACGTCTAGTGCTACTTTCAAGCGGTGTGAAAGAACTTTAGTGAAGATTTTATAAACTACTGATAGGAGGCTGATAGGTCTGTAGTTTCCGAGATCCTCAATGTCACCTTTCTTATGTAGCAGGATCATTGTAGCGGTGTTCCAATCCTCAGGAATCTTTCCTTCATTAAGGCATCGAGTGAAAATTTGGGCGAGTACTGTTTCGATTTCTCCACTTGCTTCTTTTATGATGTCTACAGTAATTCCATCTTCTCCTGGAGCTTTTCCTCGCTTCATGTTCTTGATTGCATGTGCAACTTCTGCTGGAAGGACTGGAGGAACTCTGGTACTGGTATCTTTCATGATGTCTGGAGTGCATATATCATCCCTTTCATATAATTTGGAGTAGAAATCTTTCACTCCTGTCAAAATTTCGCCTCTATTTCTTGTTACAGAACCATCTTCTTTTCTCAGTGCCATAATCTGTTTTCTTCCCTTACTGAGATGTCCCTTTGCTATCTTTAGGCTTTGGTTGTTTTCAATTGCTTTCCTCACTAGTTCACAGTTGAATTTCCTTACGTCTTCAGTGATACTTTTTCTTACTGTCTTGCATAGCTCTATATATTCCACTTTGGAAGTCACATCTTCTTTAGTTGTCCTCATCTCTCTTCTTTTTTGCATCAACATTTTGGTTTTTCCTGATAATTTGTTCACATGCAACTTGTTCTTAGACCCAGCTAATTTTGTTGCTGTTTCCATAAGAGCTTTGGTTACTTTTCTGTTAACTTCAGAGATGTCCACTTCTTCCGATGTTAGGCCTTCTAAAGCAGAGAACCTGTTCTTCAGTTCTAACTTGAAGGTATTATGGTGTTTTTTAAGGTTGGTTATGTCAATAGATTTTGTTTGTCTTATGAGCTTGCCACGTTCAAGTTTAGTGTTGAGGTGCATCTTACATCTCACCAATCTATGGTCACTACCTGTGTTGAACTTGTTTAGCACACTGCAGTCTTCTATGACGAATTTTTTGTTACACATAATAAAATCAATTTCACTTGTCGTCCCATTTGGATGTCTCCATGTCCATTTCCTGTGTGGCTTTTTCTTGAAGAAGGAGTTCAAGATGAAAAACCCTTCTGCCTCTGCAAACTCAACGAGAGTATTTCCACGCTGGTTTCTGTTGCCATGACCGAATTTACCTACTGAAGTTTCATTCTGTTGCCGTTGCCCTATTTTTGCATTGAAATCTCCCATAATTATTTTCAAGTGCTGCTTACCTTTATTATTTAGATGACAAATTTCTTCATAAAATTCTTCAATTTCTTCTTCAGGATGACTTGTGGTGGGTGCATAAGTTTGAATAATCTGAGCCTGGTATCTTTTCGAGAGTTGGATAACAAGTCGTGCAGCTCTGTCAGAGGAACTTTCAACTTCTACAACTTTATCCTTCAGTTTCTTGTTTATTATAAATCCAACACCACTAGTTCTGCCAGTATCTGTCCCACGATAGTAGAAGAGATGTCCACTTTTCAGTTCGATGAGATCTTCTCCTTTTCTCCTTACCTCACTTAGCCCCACGATGTCCCACTTGATGCTTTGTAGTTCCTCTTCCAATTCAAGAAGCCTTGAATCAGAAGATAGGGAGCGTCCATTGTAAGTAGCCAAGGTCAGCATCAGATGGCAGCCTAGTCCGGTCCTCCGGGGATTCTTAGCACCCTCTGCCTTCATGTCGCACTGGCCGCTGCCTTGGCCAGGTACATTCCAGCTGCCGGAGACTGAGGGCCAAGATTTAAGTTGTGGAATCATTTTGGAGGGGTTTGGCCATAACTCACCACGCTGGCCAAGCGGGTTGGTGAGTGTGGGATAGAATTTCCTCTGATCCCGATGGTATAGTTATACCGCTATGGGCGGTCGTCAGAGCCCCTTTAGTGGGAACAGGATGCACCACGAGAAGGCGGGGTTGACATTTGTCAAGGAGAGGCTGTGATGTTACGCATCACCTGACCTTGCATCCCTATATATATATATGTATACACTATCTACCAACAAGTAATTGGACACCTGTGATAGCAAAGGAAAACAAAGTTTATTCACCTTCAATAGTTTGTGGAGCCTCCACGAGCGGCGATTACAGCTGCGACCCTCCGGGGCATACTCTCAACCAGGCGTTGCACGATGGCTTGCGATATATTCTTCCACTCGGCTTGGAGAAGACAGGTTAGTTCCTTCACCGATTTCGGACGGTATTGGCACCCCTTATGTCGACGCTCCAACTCGTCCCAGACGTGCTCGATAGGGTTACGGTCCGGAGCTCTACGCAGGCCAGTCCATTCGATTAACCTCATTGTCACCATTCCAAGCCATGGTGGACCTCGCAACATGACAGGTGGCATTTTCATCATGAAAGCAACAGGGGTCCACCCCGTAAAACTGCCACAACGTAGGAAGCGCATGGTCATCCAAAATGGTGCAGTAGGTCTCGGCGTTGAGTCTACCAGGAATTGCGACCAAGGGTCCCGTGCCATACCAGGAGAAACACCCGCATAGCATAATACCACCGCCGCTGAACTTCACAGTTGGCACAATACATTCCGGCAGAAGGCGTTCTCCAGGCAGACGCCAAACCCAGACCCTTCCGTCAGAACGGTAGAGGGTGAACCTTGATTCGTCGCCCCAGAGAAACTGTTTCCACTGTTCAACGGCCCACTGTCGATGTACTTTGCACCACGTTAGCCGAGCAGCGCTATCGATCTTGGTGATCAAAGGCTTGTGGGCGGCAACACGTCTATGATAACCGAGCAGATAGGCTTCCTTACGGATGGTATTCATCGAAAGAACACTCCCGGATGCCTGTTGAAGCTCCTCGCGGATGTGGCCCATCGTTTTGGTGCGGTTCTTCCGAATTTATCTGGCCAGCACCCGTCAGTCTCTAACTCATAGTTTTGTCTGTCTGCCGGGTCGGGGCACATTCCCACAGTCACCTCCTCATCTTCCATTTGCCAATCACGTAGGCCACTGTCGATTTTGGGTACTTCAACTCGCTGGATATGTCACGTATGGATCGGCCATTTCTGTGATACCCGACGATTACACCTTTCTCGAAATCAGAGAGCTCCGAACTTCGTGGCATCTTGCATGCGACTGGTTGCGTTGTTGTTTCCCACACGATACTTAACGGCGGTGGCCATGACGTGTATCAGGATCGCAGATATCGTCGATTGCAGGGGTGTCCAATTACTTGTTGGTAGATAGTGTATATATATATAATCAAAGGCGCCTTCTCGTAATTTTCTCTGCTTCCACTGGGGCGATTACGACTACCGACAAATAATACAGTCATAAAAATAACACCGGCTTTGAGGAAATAAAAACAAAAATACACTTTCGACTTGCAAACCAGCTTGAACACCGTGATGAGTTATGTTGAACGCCTTTACCTACCGCGGAAATGAATTCCATAACGCCCATAGACTAAGAAGGAGTTAGTAGTTGTTCCTAGTAACTGCACACCCTAAGCTTCGTAAAAAATAAAAAATAGAACATGGTTAGCATATTTCTTACCAGAATTTTCACCATCTGGTGAAATGTATCCTGCTCGGGCATTTGGATTTGGTATCATTGAGTTTCAGTCACTCCCTGGTGTGTCGGCGGCCGGGTCGTGTTGAGGTTTTTAGTGATGTCGTGCGGTGCTTCGTTTCCTTTTACCCCTTACTCACGGACTGATGTCACGGATCACCCTCTCCTTTCCCCTACATTTTTCTGTTTGCCTTTCCTATTGAGTTCACTTACTCAGATCTTCCAGCTTCCTATTTATAAGGGCAGTTTTACACCTTGGGTCAGACCCTCCCTTCCTAAAACTTCTTCAAATATCGTGCTATCGTGCTATCATACCAGAATTTTACTGTTACTCAATCTCACAGAACATTTACATAAGAGAGTTTGGAGATTTATATGAAAAAGTGAACTGCGACGTTAGCAAATGAAATATGTAAAAGTCATATTTGATAAAGTTGTGATTTTCATACGTTCTTGAATTTGTCTGATGAATGTAGTTATTGGTGAATGAGTAGATTTAAAAAAACAACTAATGTGCGATATAAATATACCCTAAATATAAATGTCGAGAAACCGCAGACCAACACTTTGCTATTACTTCATTAGTACACCTCGATAGCGTTGGAAGTAGTAATGTACGTTTTGTAATTATGAATGCTACATTTTTAACTTCAGAGATTAAACGTTGCTTATTTACTAAACAGCTTGATCTTACCAGCAACTTGTTTACATGATTTTTTATGGAAGGGTTTAACGACTACCGTGAGCCACAAATGGGCTACAAGCAGTCAGTCGTCGCTAGTGCAGGGCCACTGGTTCCAGGGAAGGGAGAGAACCAGTGCCGTAAGACAAACACAACATCCATGCCTCACCGGGATTCGAACCCGAACCCATTTCAGACGAATGATCCGAATCCATCGCTTAGACCACTGCGGTACCCGGGAGGATATGATTTTGATCAAGGAAACAATAGAAATACGCATTATACTGGAGAACTAGAAAGCCAAGAGTGACTTTAGCATGCATGCCTAGGCTAGAAAATAACGTTGATTTTTGAGATTTTAATATAAAGTAAAATCCGAAAGCTTCCTTCAATTCACCATAAAGCAGAGGACTTCTAAGAAGATTATGTTTAATTTTAGGGGGAAACAAAGACAACCGTCAGGATGTCAGTTGACTACAAACAGTTTCCCGTCTCGAATTTAGGGTGAATCCCTCAAGAAAAAAGAGTGAGCGTTTGACTAAGACAAACCCATCTCTACCTTTTCGGGAAGTCGAACTTTAAAACATTTTGATGTTATTCGCTTTGTCATTAAGACTGCACATTGGATTCAAAAAAAGCATCTCCGTTTGCAAGGATGAAAGCTCATTCTACTAAAACAGTTTGAAATACATTTCTTATATGTATATCACCAAAAATATTTCAGGGATTTTAATTAGCATAACTCAGAAATTTCAACTGCAAAAATGTTTCCCGGTGTGGGAATAGGTACAAATACAATGACAAATAATGCTGAGATTTAGTGCATCATGAAATGTGTTGTGCATTAAAATATTTTAAAGTGTAAAATCACGTGTAAGAAAGTTTCAGGCAGCTAAATAACATTAAAATACATATATTTTAAAGTTAAATGTTCTGATTTATACTCCGCATTAAACAAAGAAAGAGTAGGGCATTTATATATAAATGTATGTGGGCATGATATAAAGATTAAATGTTTGAAAAATGCTTAATTTTATTTCACTTTTTAATGTTCATTACTTTTTGAATAGAATCGCTATACGGATATTGTAGACATAATATTTCAACGACAAAAACTGCTTATTAATCTTCTTTTGTTTTATTGTTATTACTGTGCTGCAAATGGTTTTATACCATGGCATACGCATGAACAAGATATTCAGTTTGATTTCTAAACTCTATATTCAAATTCTTCAGGAATTAATTGGCAAACTGTACAGTAATTCCCTGCAAACTTTGGGTATATATTAATAAATATCCCAACTGTTACCATGAATTTCAACTCAGGATAACAAATTCCAGAAAGCTTGGCGTTATACCACGTAAGTGTTTGAATAGACGTCCAACATTTCTGTTGATATTTTTGAAACATTTTCTTAATGTTATATAATATTTTAACATTTATAAAACATTTTTTTGATAATATACACACTATATAAATAATATTATAACATTTCTAATTTTTTTTATAAATGTTATAATATTTTTTATAAATATTATATTAAAATCAATCGCACACATATGCTTTTCCAGTTGTAGTAAGATAAAACTTTTGCGATAGTTCCGTTTTGCTGGGGAATTTTAACGTATTTCTGGAGAAAGCAGTATGTAGCAGAATTAAATTTGGAAAGTTCTGAAGTAAAAATAAGATGCCATATATCACACCTTTTTTCAAAAACGTCCATGAGGCTGTTTATGTGGAAGTGCTGCACAGCCAAAAATGTTCCTTTAACCTGAAAGGAAAATGGCCATTTTAGATAGGACGTTATGTTGCACAAGTTGAAAAGAAAACATTTGGTTTTTTGTAACCAGTCATTATCTCAAACACGAATACATAACAATCGTGAGGGTAAAAAAACTCATTTAGAAATGCAGAAAACAAGCTATAAATTATTGAAGCCCAGGGTGCTGATAATCGTTTGTTTTTGTTATCGGAAGGGACTCAGCTTAAGTGGAATCATAAATATAAGATAGAAAGAGTTAATTATTTCTGCATATTAACTTATATTTGAAAAATAAATTGCTATTATAGAGGGAATGAAATAAATTATTTGAAAGAATGATACAGTATAAACATTAGGGTTACACTGCATCAAAATGAGAAACATCAAATGAGGTGTTTGGGTGCAGAACGTCTATATTTTCCTGCAGATGTAAAACAAATAGTAAGTAAGAAAGTATAACTGTTAATTGATGTACGCATTACAGCTCAATTCGGATAATTCGAGGAAGTTGTTGATCTCAAGGGGAAATGCACTATATAATTTATTACAACGCTGTAAATATTTATGACCAAATTATCCGTGCGCAGAAGAAAAATTGCAGGAAGCATGACAAAAAAAGATTCAAAATTTTGCTGCGAACTGTCCACATATCCAATGGTATTGATCAAACCGATAGAACGATATTTCTTAAAATTAACAACAATCCTAAAGAAATTATTAAACACATCTTATTGAACAGCCATAAAGAAATCTGATGATCAGGTGATTCTATATATATTATATGTGAACCCATGCGACCAGCTCCTTGCTTGGAAGGAAAACAATGTGATAATGGCGTTAACACAGGTAATTATATTCGTTGCTGTTACGAAAGAGTCTTTAGTTCTTAGAAGGAAGAAAGGAATTTTAGTTAAAATTTATAGCATAAATGGGCAAACGTCTATCATTTCCGGAAGTTAATTCCCCCTCTAAAATGGCGACAATATCAAAACCTCATATGTTCTGCAAGCTATTTCTAACAAAACATACGACTGATTATACTTCAATTGAGGGAAGATACATATAGCAAAAGTTTCGGTCTGATAGATTTGGTTCCTTTTTGGTTTTATTGCTCCTAATAGAAACGTACACCGACTAATAACAAACAACCAATATGTGTGTACATGCGGGACTAGTAAAGATTTGTAGGCGTTGCAAGAATCCACAACACATTGCATTTCAGTGCATAATTACTATCTGTGAAAATTGTAGGTCCCCGGAACATAGCCTTGAAGAGTGTGAATTCCCATGCGGGATTTGTGGATCACAGAGACACATGCGCCCAGCATGCAGCAAGCGTACTTACGCTATGGAAATTGCAAGGGCTAATACATCAGAGAACCAGATAATAGATGAAGAAAAGTCAGTGTATGAGAGAGAATTGGAAGAGGAAATGAGGAGAGGAAGTGATCAAATGTTAATACTGCAACAGCTTCCGGAGTGTATTAAGTAGATCACTGCCGTCTGAACAGGATATTACAAAGTAAAAACTTTAATGTAAAATCCCCATATTTAATATACACCATAGTCAAAAACATTTACATTTAAAATTACACTAGCAAATTCAAATCCGCATCGGATTCATCATCAGGTGTGAAACTGATTATGTGAACGGTGGGCTATAAATGGCTACCCTACTCTGTCGTGGACGAGGCACTCTAAAAAATTCATGAGAGTATGTCGTGTACCTTAATCAGAAATGACGAACCATCAAAACGCTATGTGGAGTCTATGCTTTATATCCCTCCAAAAATCAATATCTTGGAAAATATATGCAGACCGTACTGCCTGAGGTTTGGGGTAAAGAGCCACAACATCTGGTCTATAGTAAAAAAGGACAAGGAACAAATCCAGGGCATGGATAAACATGGTGTCTACAGAAACCCATTGAAAGCAATCGAAACTGCGAAGCAAGAGTTGATGTACACTTAAGAGCAATTGAATTAGAGATACCTGTCAAGTAACGTGTAACACCACCTTTAGCCCTGATGATGGCGGCGATACGTCTCGGCATGGACTCAACAATACACCGAAAGCATTGGGATGCCATATGGATCCACAACCTCTGAACAAGCTCCCACATTTCACGAAGATTTGATGGAGGGGTTCAGAGGCTCGAACATATCTCTCGATGGCATCCCAGATGTGCTCGATGGGATTGAGGTCAGGTGACCTAGCTGGCGAGGGAAGCGAGGTCACGTCGGTGTAGGGTTCATCCAATCATTAGGATACAATGCGGGAGCGATGGCACGGTGCATTGTCTTGTGCAGGATGAGGTTCCCAGTGGGATGATGAAGACGCACAAACGGGAGCAAATGGTGGTCCAGGTTATCCCGGTAACTTTGATCTGTGAGGGACGATGTCACACGTACCAGGGTTCCCATTTCAGTCCAGGTAAACAGTCCCCAGACGAGAATGCCACCCCCACCAGCTTGAAGAGAACCCTGATGAAAAGAAGGATCCATCGCCTCACGTGGTTTGCGCAATACTCGTATCCTGCCATCCGCATGTACGAACGTGAATCTCGACTCATCAGTCAAAGCAACATTTTCCCACATGTCTAGGGCCCAGTGGGGATGTTCCCGCCCCCATGCTAATCTTTTCACCCTGTGATGTGTGGTCAGCAGCGGTACCCTCGTGGGGCGATGGCTTTGTACCCTATAGCGAGGAGATGGTTCTGGATGGTGTGGCTGCTTATATGTTTTTGCGCACCAGCGTTAAATTGCCGAGTGATTTCTTGCACTGTTGCCCGTCTATCCGCTGTTACATTGCGAACTAGCCGACGATGACCCTGCTCATCCACACGCTGTTGTCCCCGGCAGTTGGCACTTGCAGTGATGGTTTTACGGGATTTGATGTACTCAAGGCGCACTCATGACACCGTGGCTCGTGAAAATCTCAGTGCCTACACGACTTCCGAGATGGAGTTATTCATTCGTCGGGCCCTGACAATTTGCCCACGATCAAATGCACTTAGTTCCTTCATCTTACCCATACTGCGTCCGACTGTTACTGATTCCCGTTGCATCACTCCTTATATTGTCGGATCGCTGCATACGTCTTGTCGTTTCCGTTTACAGGGCCGTCCACAGCACCACATTTGCATAACGCGAGCTGTCTTTAATTGAATTGCTTTTCAGTGTACATTATACTCATGTGCTTGTGATCTAACTCAGTACTACGATGAGACACTAGTGCAGTGAAATAAAAAATGTCTGCCGTTTCAGATAAATGTTTCAGTTGTTTAGGATTTTATTGTCCTTGGTGGTGTGTAATGGGTAGCATACCTGAGGGCAAATCGAGATATGCGGGTTCAAATCGCTTCGAGGACGATACATTTTTAAATTTATGTGGTTATGTTACATGGAAATAATAGTTTGATTTATGCCTGTATTAAAGATTACATGCGTTTCAGCTTGATGAATACTCATTTGTCGCTAATCTAACTTAGCACCACGATGAGAGACGCTTTGGTTTGACTAGTGCAGCGAAATAAAAAAGTCTGACGTTTAAGATAAATGCTTCAGTTGTTTGGGATTTCATTGTCCTTGGTGTTGTGTAATGGTTAGCATACCTGAGCGCAAATCCAGAGATGCGGGTTCGAGAAAAATAAATTATTAAATTTCTGCAGTTAGGTTACATGGAAATAACAGCTTTATTAATATATGTACGGATAGGCATTTTCTCTGGGACATTATCTTAAAATTATTATGTTGACATTGGTTTCCAATCGACAATGTACTAGACTGTATAACCATATGCATTTGATTACATCACTCTAAGTTTTTAGGGGACTCGCTCTATGCGTACCAATTTAGCAGCTGTGGTAAATAGTCGCGAAGGCTACTGTACATTTTGCTCCATCCGAGATAAGCAGGAATGCGCTATGTGACCGTTACATGTGTATTTACAATTACATTTACAATAACTTATACGATTATGCATCGTTAGGGAAAATGATAAAGAAAGAGGAACTCTCCTTCGTAAACTAAGCCAGCCGACCATTTCAAAAATACACTAACGCATTAACATAAGATACAAGGCTTGAAATTTGATGGAAGAACTAAGAGATAATGTACTGCACTACGATAACGAATTAAGTGCTGTATTAACCAGGACTTTGATTTTTACAGGTTATGTTAATATGGCAAAAATCGCGGAAAAGATTATCATTTCGGTGTCATACGTGCAATATCAAATTTCTTAGCAAATGAGATCGCGCAATAGCATAGACAGAAAACTGCCAATTCTCAGTTATAAGAACATAGTGGCTCCGTCAGCATGTTACTGCTTCTTCAGCGGTTTGTGAGAATGTCACCTCGTTTGAGAGTAATATACTCACAAATGTCGTCGTACAATAATTTTTAGTTGTTCGGCTTCTCAGGAACATGAGTGTATATATGTTCTCGGCTATTTAATTTGAAAAGATTATTATCTTCAGTACGAAGGATCAGCTCTAAGTGATAATCACAAAATGGGGTCGCAACTGAAACATTGTCTGTGAATGATAACCTACTAAATATCTTACTTTGCTTTTACTTAATAATTTAAAAAACAAAGTGTTATTTAAAATTTGCATTAAAGTACGCTTCTTTTAGCTCTCAGAATACTAGTAAAGTTCATATTTCAACTAGGGTGGCCAATAAATCACGATAGAATTGGGTAATTTGTGTTGTAAATAATGTTCTATTTTCGTGGTAATAGTGAAAATAAGTATTTTTAGCAACTGCCGAAAGTATTATGAACAAACGAAGGTATGCCGTGCTGGATAAATAATCATGGTTTTTCCAGTCAGAATACCTGAGATATTCATTGTAAATTAACAGTCATTCAATTTCAAGATGGAAAACGATAAATTCAGTACTACTTATTTATCTTTAAAGATTGGTTTCAGCAGGGAGCAGCTATCCTGTTTTAATAACACTTTAATATTTTTAGTTTAATCCATTTAGGTTGATCTTTCTGCATTACCAAGTAAAATATTTATAAGTTCAAAATACCTGGAGTAATTAATACTCTATGTTTTTGCAGTAATTAATAAACAGAACTTCAATGACAGGATAAAGCGGAGATAAATCAAGCTGTACTTCCATGTAACACAAATACATAAATTTTTAAATTCCATCGTCCTGGAACAATAATCAAACCCGCCTCCCCTAAATTGCGCTCGAGTATGCTAACTATTACACCACCCAGGACAACGAAATCCAAACAATTGAGGCTTATCCAAAACGTCAGATGTTCACTGCACTAGTAAAAACAAATATGTCCCATCGCAGCACAAAGTAATATCACCAGTAAATATGAAATCGAAAAAGCATGGAATAATTAATACGGACATAAATCAAGCAGTTCTTCCATGTAACGTAACACCAGATATTGAAAATTGTATCGTCCTGAAACGGGATCGAAATCGCATTTCCGATTTTTAGCATCATCATTATCATCATTGTCAACCATTATCAATCCACTGCTGGACGAAGGTCTCCCAAGTTTCCTCCACAACGGTCTGTCTTGTGCCAGTCTCCTCCATGTCACCCCTGCATACTTTCGAATTTCATCCACCCATCTCCCATGTGGTCTTCTTCTGGGTCTTTTCCTGTCCCTTGGAATCCAATCTAAAATTTCGGCTGTCCATCGATGATCTGTCCTTCTGCCAGTATGTCCAGCCCATTGCCATTTCAGGGATTTAACTCTGATCATGATGTCTTCCACTCTTGTCATTTTTCGGATCCACGAGTTCCTCTTCTTATCTCTCCTGGCTACACCAAGTATGCACCTCTCCATGCTCTTTGAGTTGTCTGCAGCCTTTGTATTTCTCTTTTAGTTAAGGTCCACGTCTCTGCACCATACGTAAGCACTGGAAGGATGCATTGATGAAACACCTTTCTTTTAAAGCATAATGGCATATTGCTCTTGAAAATTATGCTGTTTCTTCCAAAAGCTCTCAAGGCAAGTTTTGTACGCCGATTAATTTCTTCATCAATGTGACCCTCACTTGATATCTGCTGTCCAAGATAAACGTACGTATCTGTTATCTCCAGCTTTTCTCCATCAATCGATAAATCTTCATTCCTTGTAAAAGCATTGAACATCACTTTTGTCTTCTGAAATTTCATTTTTAATCCCACTTCTTTACTCTTGTCAGCAAGTTCCTGAATCATACTCTGCAGCTCTGATGGGCTAGTTGCAAAAATGACTACGTCATCAGCAAAACGAAGGTGGGTTAGATAATCTCCATTAATCTTTATCCCCTTGTTTTCCCAGCTCAGTGACTGAAAAACACCCTCCAATGTGGCATTAAAGAGCTTCGGAGATATGGTGTCACCTTGTCTCACTCCCTTTCCAATTTTTATGTGTGTTGTATTTTCAAACAGCCTAATCTTTGCACTTGCATTTTCATAGATGTTATTAATAATATTAATGTATGCATCTTCAATACCGCAGGTTTTCAGAGCCATTGTAACTGCTGATGGTTTCACCGAATCAAAGGCTTTTTCATAATCGATAAAAGCCATGCACAATGGAAGTTCATATTCCCTCGCTCTTTCAATTAGTTCTCTCAGCACATGGATATGATGTATTGTGCTGTAGCCACTCCTGAATCCAGCTTGTTCTCTCGGTTGAGCCATGTCCAGTGCTACCTTCAAGCGGTGTGAAAGAACTTTAGTGAAGATTTTATAAACTACTGATAGGAGGCTGATAGGTCTGTAGTTTCCGAGATCCTCAATGTCACCTTTCTTATGTAGTAGGATCATTGTAGCGGTGTTCCAATCCTCAGGAATCTTTCCTTCATTAAGGCATCGAGTGAAAATTTGGGCGAGTACTGTTTCGATTTCTCCACTTGCTTCTTGTATGATGTCTACAGTAATTCCATCTTCTCCTGGAGCTTTTCCCCGCTTCATGTTCTTGATTGCATGTGCAACTTCTGCTGGAAGGACTGGAGGAACTCTGGTACTGGTATCTTTCATGATGTCTGGAGTGCATGTATCATCCCTTTCATATAATTTGGAGTAGAAATCTTTCACTCTTGTCAAAATTTCGCCTCTATTTCTTGTTACAGAACCATCTTCTTTTCTCAGTGCCATAATCTGTTTTCTTCCCTTACTGAGATGTCCCTTTGCTATCTTTAGGCTTTGGTTGTTTTCAATTGCTTTCCTCACTAGTTCACAGTTGAATTTTCTTACGTCTTCAGTGATACTTTTTCGTACTGTCTTGCATAGCTCTACATATTCCACTTTGGAAGTCACATCTTCTTTAGTTGTCCTAATCTCTCTTCTTTTTTGCATCAACATTTTTGTTTTTCCTGATAATTTATTTACATGCAACTTGTTCTTAGACCCAGCTAATTTTGTTGCTGTTTCCATAAGAGCTTTGGTTACTTTTCTGTTAACTTCAGAGATGTCCACTTCTTCCGATGTTAGGCCTTCTAAAGCAGAGAATCTGTTCTTCAGTTCCAATTTGAAGGTATTATGGTGTTTTTTAAGGTTGGTTATGTCAAATGATTTTTTTTGTCTTATGAGCTTGCTACGTTGGAGTTTAGTGTTGAGGTGCATCTTACATCTCACCAATCTATGGTCACTACCTGTGTTGAACTTGTTTAGCACACTGCAGTCTTCTATGACGAATTTTTTGTTACACATAATAAAATCAATTTCACTTGTCGTCCCATTTGGATGTCTGCATGTCCATTTCCTGTGTGGCTTTTTCTTGAAGAAGGAGTTCAAGATGAAAACCTCTTCTGCCTCTGCAAACTCAAGGAGAGTATTTCCACGCTGGTTTCTGTTGCCGTGACCGAATTTACCTACTGAAGTTTCATTCTGTTGCCGCTGCCCTATTTTTACATTTAAATCTCTTATAATTATTTTCAAGTGCTGCTTACCGTTATTATTTAGATGACAAATTTCCTCATAAAATTCTTCAATTTCTTCTTCATGATGACTTGTGGTGGGTGCATAAGTTTGAATAATCTGAGCATCGTATCTTCTCGATAGTTGGATAACGAGTCGTGCAGCTCTGTCAGAGGAACTTTCAACTTCTACCACTTTATCCTTCAGTTTCTTGTTTATTATAAATCCAACACCACTAGTTCTGCCAGTATCTGTCCCACGATAGTAGAAGAGATGTCCACTTTTCAGTTCGATGAGATCTTCTCCTTTTCTCCTTACCTCACTTAGCCCCACGATGTCCCACTTGATCCTTTGTAGTTCCTCTTCCAATTCAAGAAGCCTTGAATCAGAAGATAGGGAGCGTCCATTGTACGTTGCCAAGGTCAGCATCAGATGGCAGCCTAGTCCGGTCCTCCGGGGATTCTTAGCACCCTCTGCCTTCATGTCGCACTGGCCGCTGCCTTGGCCAGGTACATTCCAGCTGCCGGAGGCTGAGGATCAAGATTTAAGTTGTGGAGTCATTTTGGAGGGGTTTGGCCATAACTCACCACGCTGGCCAAGCGGGTTGGTGAATCGGTAGATTTGGATTTGATTCGTGTTGTAGGGCGATAAAATCTTCAAATTTCTGCCATTACGTTACATGGAAGAACAGCTTGACAAATGTCCGTGTTTTAATCGTAAGTTGACACATCCTAGTGAGAAACACATTAGGCGATAAGCAGTACCCTCTCCATGACTTTAGACCATTGGTTTAAGGGAAGAAAGAGGGCCATTCCATAGGAAAAATGCCCCATTCATGCAAATCATCTTCGGGTAAATGATTGAGGCTTAATGTTTGTACCATTAGACCACTGGGTATGGAAACTTGAGTTTCTCATCCGGGAAGGGGACAATATAAAGTATTACATGACTAAAAAAATGAACGCTAATTTCAGTCGCCCGATTCTTTACATGCAGCAAAGACAGCTTTTTGTTTTGACAAACATACCGATACCAAAAACATAATTAAATAACTTCAATTCTTGAACTTTATAAAGCACTACGCTTCCTATTTAAGTAAGGCAAAAGTAGTGATAGGCAAAAATGTGGAACGTTGCGTGAAACTGGTGAACGCAGAAGCTGCGTCAGTGTGTGAATTTGAAGCTAGAGATTCATTCATAAGAGCAAAAATTGCAGCACGGCAATTAATGCCACATTTTTCGAGTAAAGCGGATTACCGAACAAGATATGCTACGAAGAAATAAAATTCTGAGCTGCAGGCAGGGTGGGCCGAACTCGAAGTGTAGCCAGTAGCCACGCCCTCGTGGTGAGTTCTGGGTTGTTTCCTTATGTGACATTGGAAGCAAGAAAAGAGCTACACCTACACAATGCAAAACAAACTGAGTGTGCTACACATGCACACACATGGTGCACTCACAACAGTGCAATTTTCTATGGATTTTTCCTATGTCCTAAATGCCAGGATGACTTTGCCTAGCCTAGACCTACGGGCCAAGTGCGGGAGGAAAATGCTGAATTCTGCGAGCAATGCGGATACATAGCGTATTGATCAACTTCAAAACTTGTTTTTTCACTGTTATTAGGAACAACTAGGGGCATTTTTCCGCTCTAGGCGTTACTCGATTTCAATTTCGAAAAAATGTCATGCGTTTTTGCTTACGGCCCAAAGCGGTCGGAAAAACGCGAACTTACTGTGCCGTGCGGATACGTAAGATATTAGTCGATTTCAAAACAATTTATTTTATTCTTCTTGATAACTTAAATGGCAACTTTTCCGCTCTAGGCGATATGTAAATTCAAATAAGAGTTTTTTTCGGCCCACCTTTATTATGATGCCTCCTTGCCCATTTCCTTTGCGGCTTTTTCTTGAAAAGGAGTTCATGATAAAAAACCTTTATGCCTCTGCAAAGTCTACGAGAGTATTTCGACGCTGTTTTCTGTTGCCCTAATTTACTGAAATTTCGTTCTGTTGCCGTTACCCTATTTTTACATTGAAATCTCCCATAATGATCTTCAAGTGCTGCTTGCCTTTATTATTTAGATGACGACTTTCCTCATAAAATTCTTCAATCTCTTCTTCAGGATGACTTGTGGTTGGTGTCTAAGCTTGAATAATCTGACCCTGATATCTTCTCGAGAGTTGGATAACAAGTCTGTAGCTCTGTCAGAGGAACTTTCAACTTATAAAACTTTATACTTCAGTTTCTTGTTTATTATAAATACAACACCACTAGTCCTGCCAGTATCTGTCCCACGACAAAAGAAGATATGTCCACTTTTCAGTTCAATGAGATATTCTCTTTTTCTCCTTACCTTACTTAGCCCGACGATGCCCCACTTGATCCTTTGTAGTAATTCCTCTTCTAATTCAAGGAGCCTTGAATCATAAGATATAGAGCGTTTTTTTGTCAGTAGCTAAGGTCAGCATCAAATGGCAGTTTAGTCCGGTCCTCTGGTGAATCTTAGCACCATCGGCCTTCATGTCGCACTTGCCGCTGTCTTGGCCAGGTAAATTCCAGCTGCCGAAGACTGATAGAAAAAAATGTTGTAAAAATTCGAATTTTATTTTTACTCTCTTGTTAAAGCTATTCACAAATGTGGTAGGAAATGATGGGAAGTTTCTTATCTCGAAATTGCATTTCCTTTTTGGTTATTTAAGTTTATAATTTCTTCTGTCATCAAATGAGTTAAAAAAGACGTTGTATGTTTTTTTAAAGGTCCATTAAGATGCTCAGGGTCGATATCAAATCTGGAGAACTCGCCATTCACGTAGCTGTAAACAGACATGATTTCTTTTGAGGTTTATTTACGTTCATTTGCTATTCGTAATGCGTTTATTTAACGTTACTTGGTCGGTTATGTAAGGTACAGAACACTCGCGTTTGGAGCTCAGTGTAAATATTTAACGTGTGCTAACGAAAGGATGATTCTGGATACTCTAAATGCGCTAAAAAGTTTAGAATTATTAAACCACAACATCTCTTGTGTACCTTTTTTTTTTTTTTTCGATTGGAGGTTTAACGACCACCGTGAGCAACTCAATGGGCTATCAGCAGTCGCCCGTCCCTAATTTAGGGTCACTGGTTCCAGGGAAGGGAGACAGCCAGTGCCGTAAGACAAAAACAACATCCATGCCTGACCGGAATTCGAACCCGGACCCCTTACGGACGAATGATCAGAGGCCAGCGCCTTAGACTACTGCGCCACCGGGGGCGGCTTGTGTACCTTCTCCGGATACTTTTAGTAGGATTGGCGTGTTTTCCAGCAAATTACATAAAAAACATTGTGTTGTCATTTACATGAAGTCCAAAATTAAAGTCTGGCAAGCATTCGCAGGTACAAAAATAAAACACGTAACAGCAGATTGAGACCTTTGACATTCAAAACAAATTAACTTTTTAATATAATATTAAATATGTGCATTCATAATTCCTTAGAATTCCACATAGAGGGAAATTTTTAATTTTCAATTTTTTTTAAAGAGAAATTTTGCTGCAGACACCACGATCTGGTATGTTAAATAAATATGACGTTATTAAATTGGTACTAATTGCGTTTATAACAGTATATTAGATTTTTTTATTATAAATATCACCTGATGTATTTATCAGTATAATATCAGTAAAAGGATTTATTAAATATATTTCAGACATTTTATTTAAGCCATTCGAAAGTATTCCCTGAAGGAAAGTGAGGAATTACTCACTAATCATTCATTACACGAAACGCCAAAGAAATAATTTTCAACCATGCAGAAAGAAATATTTATTGGCGCTCATCAGGAAAATGTCTCAGAAATACCTGATATACGTTAAAGCAAATAACCTGAAAAAGAGACGTGGCTGTATCTAGAAATTGTCACTTAAAGGTCTTGCTGCAGGCAGTGAATTTTCAACTCCCTCACTTTATCAGTGTTGAAACAATTATTTCATTGTAAGAAGAAACTGAGCGATAAGCCCATAAGCTCAGTGTGTTTTAACCGAAAAAAAATCCTTCTGTTATTTATTAAAATTTTTGCATTTTATTTAGCACATGATTTGGCCTTTTGACTTGACATAAATTTGAAGAAAATATTTCTATAAACCATTATCTTCATGCATGAAAGGTTTGAAGCATTTTACATTCTATTCACCACGCCATCCCATGCTGTACTGCCTGTTATTCACTACAATTTGGGAAAACTGCAACACTGAAAGACTGCTAGTATGATCTAGAACTTTATCGGATATGTACAACAGGTTAAGACATGAAAATGATTAAAATATCCGCGCGTGGCATCGGAGGAGTCCTCTCTGAACTGCCCGGTCTTGGGTACAAAAACCTGGCTCAAACAAAATATTGCAATCACTGAAGAGCCGGCATTTAGGTGAAAGAGTATTTCCTGTGTCTCACTGTGCCCTGTTACCGCAAAAGGTCGCATTGCGAACACCTGACGGACTTTGAGTGAAGAAGTATTAGGATGAGAGAAGCTGGATTTTACTGTCGTAAAATTGCCATTCGTAGTAGACGAAACGCCAGTCCAGTGATGCCAGCGTGGCGTCAGTGGTTAGAGGGAGTTCGGACGCACAGGAATCCGGGAAAGGGAACATCAAATCGTACGACTGCGGGGAATGACAGATATCTCTATAGAATGGCAGTGATCGATCGCAGAGTGACATACACGGCGTTAGCTCACCAGTAACATATTTTCAATGTTCGGGCTACAGCATTATCACAGCTCCTCAAATGCAAATATCTCAAATTGTAATGTGGTGTCGAACACGACACTGGCGCGCTGATTGACATCATTTAGGGTCTTTTGACATCTCACATTTCAACTGCATGTACCATGCTGGTCATATACGAGTTCGAAAACCTCGTAGTGAACTTGCAGAGTGCACTCTGCAGCGTCATACTGACCAAAGGCCAATCGTCATGGTTTGGGAGCCATTGCACTTAATTCGCCATCACACTTAATAATAATTGACGGATCAGTCAATAATCAACGATAAATCAGGGATGTTTTAGAGGCAGAGTTATGTCTTTATTTAAGATTTGTCTTGCCGCTATAATCTAGCAGAACAGCGCTTGGCTACATGAATGTCCAACCTTGTTTCAATGCACGACGGGCATCGTTTATTGGATTGATGTATAATTCATGCTGTTTTACTTCACGAATGTCTCCCAGGTCAATAATGAAAGTGTACATGACCAGTTGTATATCAAAACGTAGCCAGTAATATCGTGTATCTAAATCATGTTGCGTTGTGTGATTATGGTTTTCAGGTCCGGAAGTACGGAGTGTCAAGTGGAGAGGAATGAACATTTCCGACATCTGCTCCACTACGAGATTAGCAAGCAATCCACAGCCGCCGAGGCCACTCGGCGGCTGTTATTATTCTCATTATTGAACTGGGAAGCATTCGTGAAGTAAAACGACATGAATTATACATCAACCTAATACGTGATGCCCGTCGTGCATTGAAACAAGGTTGGACATTTATGTGGCCAAGCGCTGTCCTGCTAGATTATAGCGGCAAGACCAATCTTAAATAAAGACGTAACTTTGCCTCTAAAACATCCCTGATGTTTCGCTGATTATTGACTGATCCGTCCGTTATTATTAAGTGTGATGGCGAATTAAGTGCAATTGCTCCCCAAACCATGACGATTGGCCTTTGGTCTGTATGACGCCGCAGAGTGCACTCTGCAAGTTCACTACGAGGTTTTCGAACTCATATATGACCAGCATGGTACATGAAATTGAAATGGGAGATGCTATTGCTCCACTTCCAGACCGCAAGTGCTTGAGCGGTTCCGATGTGGCAATTTCGAATTCAACAACTCTCCACGCTCAGGTCATCCATCTCACTTTGGTGAGGATAGTTTGTACCATCTCATACACTTGGATCAGCGTCGTATCTCACGCGAATTGGCCACTGAGATGAACTGTGAACAGGCTACCGCGGTGCGACACCTGTAACGTATGTGAAAGGTTCAAAACGTGGGGTCTTGGGTGCTACACCTTGTCTCCGAGGAAAAGAAGAATTAGCGAGTTGCCATATGTGGTTATTTACTAGCATGTTATCGGGAATGTTTTCAGCAACGCAAACCCTTTCTGTCACTCATTGTTAATGGATATGAAAAGTAGTACCTGTTCGTGAATTTCAGGTATCAGTGGAAATGGTTTAGCCAGAACAAGACGCGCATACCACGTCCAAAATACGACCTTCATCCTGCGACGACCATATTGAGCGGCTATTGGGACATTAAGGTATTCTTCACTGATAATTACTGCCGAGGAATCGGACCATTAACGCTGCACTCTCTTGTGGAAAATTCCGCCGTGTTGAGGAAACAATTCGAAGTTAACGGCCACATCGACACTATGGTGCCCTCCAACATGATAACGCACGTCCTTGCAGTGCAAAAAACATGTTCAAAATGGCCATTTACGACATGAAATGAGAGATCCTTTCACATTCGGCCTGTTCCCCAAATATCGCATCTTCAGATTGTCATTTGTTCCGAAGTCTTTCGAATGCACTCAGTGGCAGAACGTTCAATAATTACTGTGATCTACAGAATTTCCTTGATGATTCCTTCGCACCAAAACCTGTAAGTTTTTTCAAGAATGTCATTGCAGACATATCTAGACATTTGGACATCATCGTAAACAATGGGGAGAAATACATAGTGGATAGATTCTGTTTTACCTTCTGATGTAAATCACTCCTATAGTGCGGTGAAAAAACCGGATTAACCTTCCCAACACACTGAGAAGTGTCAACGTACTGTAACCGAGAGAAAATGTAGTGTCAGAAAATAAATTGCGTTCAATATGACAGGAATGTTCTCTGAGAACCAACCTCCTGTAGCAGAAGTTTATGTTTATCTGTTTTATATGAAATAATTTACATCTTTCGTACATGTATTTTATTTTCCAAATACTCTACTGCTTCCCTTATAAAAATGTTTAACAATCGCATATACAATTCTGCTTCTTGAAAATATGAAACCAAGAAAATCCTGCTCTCGGACAGAATTTTGCAGGACGGTATCGAAGCTGAGAAAGTACAAACCCTTACATCCGCAGCGCACATGCGATTGATTTGTGCTAGATATGCCCTCGTAGCTGTCCCGTAGGGGGTATAATAGCCCAGGACACACAGGGCAAGGTGCATAGTCGATTTGTGATAGTTATTGCAGTAAGGTAGTGGTAGTAACTGAGTGTCCGCGTCGCAACAGACGGGGCCCGTGAGAACAGCGGACGTACTTTGAGCTTGTCTAATATGTCGTACAAGGAACAAATGTACGTTCCTTCCGCAACATTGCCAATCGCCAGTGGTATTAAAGGACACACGAGTACAGTGGTGCGAGTGTAGCGCAAGTAGGAGTGGAAGGTTTGACTGATGTGTTAGATCTGAATACAAGCGATATTAGAGCCAACAAAAAGACCACCATCTTCATTGAATGGCGTTGGAAAACCTAAAAGCCATGTCCCGACTGTTAGCACAATAATGGAGGGGTTTATTTCATCATAGGCTGGCCCAATAGCGTCGGACGTTGGTGTCTGACGCAGTTTGCTTCAGACAGGCATCGTCGCTTGTCGTCCGATTCTTCACACTTATTTGCTTTTAAACCACATACATCAGCAGTTACAGTTGGGCAAAGAACACAGACATTCATGTGATTACAACCCACGAGTAGTGTTTTCCTACCAGTCGCATTACAACTATTGGCCCAGGATGGAAGTCTGTATTGTATGGTGACAGCATCTGCTTGATTAATGCATTATGCACCGACATACGGGCAGAACACAAGGCGTTCTGCTGGGATGTAATCTTGGATTCCAATGACATTATTTCAACCTACGCATTTCACGAACTTGGACCAGCTATCCACCAGGAAGGACGTGAGGTGTATCGCGGATGCTGTGGAATCATAAGTGCTGCCGTACCTACGGACGATCCCTGATGCCGTCATTCAACCAAAAAATATGCGACCACATGCAGTGCGGAATGTCTTGTAGCTCTGCATGCTCGCCAAGCGCAACATGTTTCTTGTGGATCGTAATCGTCTGATTTGTCGCATAATGCACAAATGTGGGATATGGTCACTGGACCTCTGGCTCGGGTGGGTCCACCACAAGTTACTCAAGATGAACTTCACCCACGAATCAAGACAAGATCAAATGACCTGCAAAAGTGTGCCATTCAGAATCTCTTACAGTCGATGGCACGCTGTGTACGCGCGGTAATGTCCACAGGTGATGTGTAAAAAAATAGTGAGGATTCTATGGTCGACATCATTTTCAGTTCTGTACTTTATGATCACTTACATCTTGTATCATAAGTAATGTACCCTGTATATTTAACTTCAATACCTCATGTGTTTCTTGGGGCTGTGCATTCAAGTAACAGGGTATAAATATCAGCAAATCTATCAGTGGTTACATTTGAGTACCTAAAAATATCCCAATCCAATGCAGGTAAAAATCGCATTGATTGCCACACAGATTGGCTTCAGTTCTGAAGGCAGTTAGGAAGGCAGTATGCTGTTCATATGCTTTTGTTTTGTCGGTGATCAAATTCTTTAAACGTTTTTAATTGGCATCCTAGTTCTAAATTAAAACGATAATGTATTTCCTGGATTAGATTAAAAAAAGTTGATTCGAAACTTTTCGAATTACTCAAAGCATAACAAGAATGTAGTAAAAAAAAGACAGTTTCTGAGAAGATTATCGAGACAAAGTCACTATGTTTTTTTCAAACTTCGATTTGGACTTTAAAATAAATATTCTAAAATCGGAAGCCCAATCATTTGTATAAATGATGTCAATGATTGGGAGACTCATCTTGCAGAAAGTTTTAAGCATTATATATTTGTCAATATTTGCACCTGTGGTCTGATTGTAGTGCTTATTTTTTGTCATTCGTTCGAGACAGGCAAAATTTTGAGACCCGCAAGGCATATGTGACGAGTCCATCCCAAGATGCTATCACTCGTACTTACTATGCAACCGGTTGAACTACAAATTTGGAAATGGGGACTTTTTATATAGCTGGAAGTGGGTGTTTGTGGGAACAAATGGTGACAGAAGAACTACCTAGAAAACACCTTTAGCTGTTTCATGCTTTTACCCCAGCTTACTCGCTGATATATCAAAAATCTGCAATTTTCTGTCTTCAAAGCGAATAAACGCAAAGAAGTGACATGTGACTCTTGGCAACTACAATAACGTAAAGTACTTTAGTAAGGTTTATATATTTTTCTTTTCAAAAGATATGTTGAAAACTTAGTACTAAGCAATTTATTTAAATCAAATGCAGAATTCTTTCAGATAATTTGGAATTATTCCGGTCATATTTTTTTTTGGCATCCAGTTGATGTTACTGCTACCTCCAGAAATAGGAAAAATTGCGGTGACTCGATTTGTTAATAACAAAGTCATCCTTAGTTCAGAAGTCATGACAACATTTTGAGAAATGCTTTAAAAGATGATGAGTTCAACAAGGAGCTCAGAATTGCTGATAAAGAAATTCATGCAAACCAAAATCATTTTTAAATGACACAGACATATCACAGTGATATCCAAAAAAGATCGCTTCAGAATGAATTAAAGTTAATTGTATTTGCCATTCCACGGGAGCTGCAAAGATGTCATAACTTCCAGTGTCCTTGTGACAGCAGCGCAACGTTAATTATGTAAAATAGTGAATGAGGAAGTTCCAGTTCCGCTGTATCGGAACTCTGTGTCGTGTTACCACCTGTGTCCAGATTCTGATCTGAAATCTTCTACAGTACTTTTATTGATATGTTGTGCCTCTTTTTAGTTAACTATCGTATCATATGACAGGGTATTGATTGATGACCTTTGTGGCCTCCTTCAAATACTCGTGTAGCGTGATATCTTCACAGTCCAGTAACAAGCAATAATATGTAGTTGATTTAAAGTTTGGACGATATAGAAGCTTTAAGAAAGTAAAACTAACTGGACAATAAAGAAAATCATGGTGAACACATTTTTGGGGAAAAAGTATTTTAAAGTAAAAAACTTAAATGCGACATTTGGTTGTCAAAATATAATAATAATTCCAGAATATTTTTCGATCGCCTGAGGGTTCCTCTCGTAAGATAGTCTTTCACTGTGGAAGTAAAGAAACACCCTTCGACTCATAGATATTTGCTGCAGTTCGCAAACTTCTATTACTCATTTGTTTTCCATAGCTATCGCAATATAATTAATTACATTCGACGAGTGCCTTTACTGTCGTGCACCCTAGTCCACATCTCTCAGCTTCCTACTTCGAAGGGTTGTTTAAGGCATGTGGTAAGATATTGCCTTAATAAACCTCAGTGATGTCCTCCGCTCTGTGGACACCATCTCGGCAGAAGGGACATAACGGAGGATATAGCTCATCTCACAATTAATAATCCGTGGTTTAAATCGCAAAAGCCACGAATTCAAACCCAAAGGAATGCAACACAAAGGCCGCGTAGGGATAAAGTGCTTTAAGTATAATACTTGGGAGGCCGAATACGGTAGTGTAACCTTTTTCTTGGCGTGAATGTAGTAAAGGTGTTTATAGAGATACAACTGAGGATGTAATACTAGCTGATGACTTTACATGCACCGTCAAAGTGTTGACTTCGCAGGAAAATGTTGAACTCTCTCGAAAGTTTTGGGAATCATAAGATCCCTGACGGCGCTGCGATATCTAGCCCGTCAGTCACCGGAAACCACAGTCTTTCACTCGGACAGATTCGGCCTAGAGACCTGTGGGGTTCTGCCTCTCCCACGCGACCGGTACCTTACACCCTTCTGTCACAACCCATGTGTGCGACGTGCTATGAGCAGTTGGGGCAAGCAACATTTTTTCAAAAATATCTCATCTCGTGGCCGGGAGATTGCCCGCCAACGCGAGTTTTTTGGGACAAATGTCCTTTATTTTGAAACTCAGCAAAAGTAGATGAGGGTCTCATGCACCCCTCTCACATTATTCAGACACTAAAAAATCACACAAATTGAAAATATTTACATTGTCCACAGCGCTAGGGCCAGTGCTGTGGTGATGACCCCGGGCCAGGGTCATCTCAAACACCTTGGTCAATAGACCGAAAAACTCAATATCGAGAGCTGCGTACCTCCAAGGGTACTACCATCCGTCAACAATAGTTGACTCGACTCTTCCTTTGCTCAAGTTTCCTAATAAGATTAGGGCATGTCTTACTGAAGCTGGAGTGGGAGACGTCCAGTTTCAGGCGGAACTTGGCATTAGCAGCGGTGCAGTTGCTGCAGTTCGGTGCGACTGCACACTGGTGGTGCTGGTGCCCAACTTCACCACAATTGCCGCACCTTGCATCTGTCTCCGGGCAGTTGCCTCGGAAATGGCCGAAGCCATTACACCGAAAGCACCTGACCTCCCTCAAAAATTCCTTTAGACGGAGCACTGACCAACCCAAGTTGAGTGTCTTCCGCCTCACCAAGTGCTTGAAAGCCTTGGGCTCCACGTCTGCCACCCAGTGGAGCCTACCTCCCTTGCCCTTGATGGGAAAACAGGCTTTGAACCCGTTCTCGAGCTCTGGGTTCTGCCCACAAACCGCCTGCTCGATCTCTTTCCCTGAGAGATCCCCGTCGACCCCATACCCTATCAACCGGGGGTTTCTCTTTTGTGGGGCCGTGGGGGATGTGCAATCCTTGGTCACCGGATTGCTTCTCAAATCCTGGGCTAGGCGGTCGAGCTCCCCGGGATGGGAACATTCCACCGTGACCCCTCCCTTTTTTGATGCTCCGAATGCTCTTGACCCCTATCTGCAGTTTTGTTGGGTTTACTGCAGTTTTCAGGGTCCTCTTCGTGTCCTCTGAGGACGCACTCTCGACTATCGGGTAGACTAAAAGCACGTGTCTCCTGTCTCCCGACTTTACCTTCTCTTTAATCTCAATCGGGGCGGACGAAGGCCCTTTCGCCCTGCTAGCCCCCTTAATAGCCACTTCGGCGTAGGAAGTCGCTTTCACGTCAGCTTCGCAGCCCGACTCATCCCGCAAGGACAGCCTGCCTTCGACATAGGCTATCCGTGCTGCTTGCTCGTAACAAGCGTCTCTAACACTGCTCAGGGCAGCTTTCACCTTCTCTCTCCCTGAGGAAGTGACCCGCGAGTCCGAGAGAACGGACTCAACTTCCCGGTTGAGGTCGAAGATGTGGTTCACAAACGCCTCGGGTTTAAGCACCGGGGGTGTCCTGGGATGCGTACCTCCCACCGAAGGTACCTCTGGGCACCCCGCGGACGACCCGTCAGGAGCCCGAGAGGGTTCGGGCTATGTGTTGTTTTACCTTTCCTTGCCATGGGCAGAACTGGCAAGGGGGTGCTTACACCGCTAGCTGGCTGAGATTTCTCAGTCGGGGCTCCCTTCGTGTGTGTAGCGGCTTTAAAACCCCTCGCTGGGGGAAGCGTCTTTGACGGTTTCCCCAGCGTTGGGCTCTACCTTCCGGCTGTTCTCGGAAGGGGGGGCTAACCCCTTTAGCACGGCCGACAGGGCTTGGTCGTGCTTCTGTCGCTACCTTCTGCGTCCGGGTTGTCCCGGACGATTTGGGGACTGACCCCTTAATTTTCACTCTACCCTTCTGGGTAGTTGACATCTATGTGAGAGAGATGAAAAACACAAAAATTTCTTCTAAGTACTGAGTGGGCACCCAGAGGTTCTCCCACTCTAGTCAAACCTTAGAAGCCGGGCTCTTGGGCTTTGGGCGGGCGAGGGATCAAATGGCCCCTTCGTCCGCGGGACCAGAACGGCGACGACGTACCCGAAACTGATGCCAGAGTTTCTATGCGGGCTGAACGGAACTTCGCCCTCACAAGGGTGTTTTTACCAAGTCCCGTCACTGCACTAATTTCTGGGGTACAGCAGGAACCCCGTTTCTAAAAGACAAAAATCGCGAGATCGGGATGGAACCCGTCTCGCGGTTGAAATCTTCAGTTCTGCTTAACAGTGCAGTATTGCTCAACCAAGTCACACACTAAGAACTCTCACCCGGCCGGTATCAGGGCGACCGGTCACTGAGGATGTAAATCATCTAAAAATTACTAAACCGTGGTTTAAATCCTTAAAACCACGACCTGAAAAATAAACAAATGCGGGGGTGAACCTCGCGTGCAATACACATCGCACTTCAAAAGGGCTTGATCCAGTTGGGTGGCTGCATACCGTAGCCTAACCTGTTTCTCGACATGTGTGGGGTAAAAGTGGTTAGCGAAAGGCCATGTCAGAGCACCCAGAAGGCACAATAGAATATACGTATCATGCTTGTGTTTTTGCTATATTTGTGTAAAATTTCCATTTGCTCCTTCTGAAAATCAAACCACTATTCCTGTGTTAAAGAATTAGGAAATTAATTATAATTTAAGGAAAAAAATAATTTTTCTACTAAAGTCGACATCTTAAAACCAAAACCATTTGGCAAATTTAATGTGCTTGAAAGGTATCGAAATTGAAGTTGCATGAAACATACTGTAAAACTCTGTGCACATTTTCATCACTTGCGGCAAAATGATGATACCACACCAGTGTCCGACCGGGAAGCAAATCCTGGATGTGTATACGGTGCTGGGCTGGAATTAGGGCACTAGCTCTATTTTTCCCGAAAACCAGTGGTTCAAAGAAGACATGGACAACTGATTTCTACGCGTAATATTCCTGAAAATGTTCGTTAAACACCGAAGAAAATAAGGAATCAAATTTACTTCAGATGATCGCCCATTCTACAAAAAAAAAAAAAAAAAATGCCTGCGGAACATTTTACATAACATGCGGTGCACTGAAAAATGAACTTTCTAATGTTTGTATGCAGTAGGTTTCCTAATGCGTCTTGTACACTAATTTCAAATATATAACGAGTTGTTTTTGTATCACCTGCGAATTTGCAAAAGCTCTTTTACAATCTGCCATTTAACTCTTTCTACGTTTGTAAATGTTAGTTTCATAGTGCATGCTGTTGATCTGCCTGCCCCTTTCATAAAATTCAAGGCAGAGTAGTGCAGTGACCTGCTTTTCAAACATAAACCAATGACTTTAAAATATTTGCACAGATATCTCTTTTATTCCTTATACTTCAATAAGAAGGATAACAATTTAAGACTTCGATATCAAACAAATTAGAACGGAATCAGCACAATTTCATACTCTGTCCTTGAATGTCCTACTGTATCCAGAAACTCAAATATATCATGGTTATGTGGGTTGGAAAGCAGCAAAATTTCAGGATGCAAGATTTTCCAATTTTAAACAGTATTCCTCCAGTTCAAGATATTCATCACATAGATCGTAATTGTCAAACTAGCTGCAGCTTAGTTATGAAGTAAAAAACTCAAAATTTGTTAATGACATATCTGTAAAGAGAAACGAATCACAATTGTTTTTAATTATTAACGAATGAATTATATGTCCGAGGTTTGATGGGGTTTTTTTTGGTTTTTTTTTTGTGATTGGAGGTTTAACGACCACCGTGAGCAACTCAATGGGCTATAAGCAGTCGCCCGTCTCTAATTTAGGGTCACTGGTTCCTGGGAAGGGAGAGAGCCAGTGCCGTAAGACAAACACAACATCCATGCCTCACCGGGATTCGAACCCGGACCTCGTTCGGACGAATGATCAGAGGCCATCGCTTAGACCACTGCGCCACCGGGGCGGCTTGATGTTTGTTAACCGCTCCACGTATTTCTCCTTTTTCTTTCTTATTGTTATCCAACAAAATTCAAAACTTCCGCATGAATCAGTCAGTCATGTGCATGCACTTTCCTTAAATTATTTAGTGCTCCATACACCTTAACATACTGTAAAACTCGGTGCACATGTTCATCACTTGCAGCAAAATGAAAATACCACACCAGGGTCTGTCGGGAAAGCAAGTCCAGGATGTGACTACGGTGTTGGGCTGGAAAAAAGTCAAACCGGACAAATGTCCTCTCCTTGATAAATGTCAACCCCGCCTTTTCGTAGAGCTTCCTGTTCCCACTAAAGGGGCTCTGACGACCGCCAATAACGGTATAACTATATCATCGCAATTAGAGGAAATGATATAACATGCCAGGATTGGAGTTCAATGCTTTCCCACCGCACTTGGCCAGCTTTGTGAGTTAAAGCCAAACCCTTCCAAAATGACTCCACAACTTAAATCTTGGCCCTCAGTCTCCGGCAGCTGGAATGAACCTGGCCAAGGCAGCGGCCAGTACGACATGAAAGCAGAGGGTGCTAAGAATCACCAGAGGACTGGACTAGGCTGCCATCTGATGCTGACCTTGGCTACTTACAATGGACGCTCTCTATCTTCTGATTCAAAGCTAATTGAATTGGAAGAGGGGGTACAAAGGATCAAGTGGGACACCTTCGGGCTAAGTGAGGTAAGGATAACAGGAGAAGATCTCATTGAACCGAAAAGTGGACATCTCATCTACTGTCATAGGACAGATACTGGCAGATCTAGTGGTGTTGGATTTATTATAAACAAGAAACTGAAGGATAAAGTTGTAGAAGTTGAACGTTCCTCTGACAGAGCTGCACTACTTGTTATCCAACTCTCGAGAAGATACCAGGGTCAGATTATTTAAGCTTATGCACCCACCACAATTCATCCTGAAGAATAGAGTGAATAATTTTATGAGGAAATTCGTCATCTAAATAACAAAGGCAAGCCGCACTTGAAAATCATTATGGGAGAATTCAATGCGAAAATAGGGCAACGGCAACAGAGTGAAATTTCAGTAGGTAAATTCGGTCACGGTAAAAGAAACCAGCGTGGAAATACTCTCTTAGAGTTTGCAGAGGCAGAAGGGTTTTTCATCATGAAAGCCGCAAAGGAAATAGAAAGGAGGCATCGCAATGGATTGATAAGTGAAACTGATTTTGTTATGTGTAACAAGAAATTTGTCACGGAAGACTGCAGTGCGATGTACATGTTCAACACAGGTAATGACCACAGAATAGTAAGATGTAAGATGCACCTCAATGCTAAACTCGAGCGTGACAAGCTCATAAAACAAACAAAGTGTATTGACCTGACCAACCTTAAAAACATTATATTACCTTCAAATTGGAAATAAAGAACAAATTCTCTGCTCTAGAAGATCTAACGACGGATGAAGTGGACATATTTGAAGTTAACAGAAAACTCACCGCGGCTCTTATGTAAACAGCAACAACAATAGCTGGTACTAAGAACAAGCTGCATATGAACAGATTATCAGAAAAAAAACAAAATTCTGATGCAAAAAAGAAAAGAGATGAGGATGAGTAAAGAATATGTGACTTCAAAAGTGGAATATGTAGAGCTATGCAAGACAGTACGAAAAAGTGTCGCTGATGACGCAAGGAAATTCAACTGTGAAATAGTGACGAAAGCAATTGAAAACAACCAAAGCTGGAAGAGATCAAAGGGACATCTTAGTAAAGGAAGAAAACAGGTTATATCTCTGAAAAAGAAGATGGTTTTGTAACAAGAAATAGAGGTGAAAATTTGACAAGAGTGAAATATTTCGACTCAAAACTACATCATGAAAGGGATGATATATGTACTCCAGACATTACAAAAGGTACCAGTACCAGAGTTCTTCCAGTCCTCCTAGCAGAAGTTGCACATGCAATCAAGAACATGAAACGGAAAAGCTCCAGGAGAAGATAAAATTACCGTGCACATCATACAAGAAGCAAGTGGAGAAATTGAAACAGCACTCGATCAAGTTTTCATTTGGTGCCTTAATGAAGGGACGCTACAAGCCTCCAATCAGTGGTTTGTAAAATCTTCACTAAAGTTCTTTCACACCGCTTGAAGGTGACACTGGACATGCGTCAACCGAAGAACAAGGTGGATTCATGAGTGGCTATAGCACTATAGATAGAGAATTAAGAATAAACATTTTAAATATTATATTAAAAAATATATTTGGTTTTGAGTGCCAAAAGTCTCAATCTGCTGTTACGCTTTCCCTCCTTATCCCTGCGGATACCTTCCAGACTTTAATTTTGGACATCAATATAAATGACAACAGAGAAAGTGTTTATGGAATTTGCTCGCACACACGCCACTGCTATTAGGCCTTTTCCGGAGAACATACCCAAAATTGCCGGTTTTAACAATTCGCACCTTTTCAAAGAAATTAAAGTAACCAGAAACATATTTTCGTTAGCCCGCGTTAAATATTTACACTGAACTCTAAAAGTGAGTGTTCTGTACCTCTGAGAACCGACCAACGCTAAATGAACGCAAGACGAATAGTAAATATTAGTAAATAAACCTCAAAGGAATTGATCTTTCTTTTCAGCAACGTAATGGCACGTTCTCCAGATTTGCTATCAATCCTGAGCATCTTAATTGTCCCTTCCACAAAAAATTGCACATCTGTTTTAACTGATTTCATGATTCAGCAAATTATAAACTTAAGTAACAAAAGATGAAATACAGCTTCCAGATCCAAAACATCACACTAACTTCCTAACAACAATTTCAAATGTGTTTTAAAAACAAGTGAAAACTAAAATTCGCATTTTTACAACTATTTTTTCTCTGTATCTTTGTAAAAACTTAACATACATGTAGTAAAGGTTGGCAATATCTTTGGGAAATTGCTTGTATTATCTATTGAGACTCTTTTTTTGGCATTTTTTAGATTCGATATTACACACAATCCCTTGAGGTTGAACATATTTATTTCATTACGTTTCAAAGATATCTTTACTAAAATGGGAATTCTTTTAAACCATTTTAGTATTTTGAAAGTTTTCTTATATAAAGTTTTCATATGGAGCTGAATAATGTCAAAATTGTAGGAGTTCTCTGTTGTGATTTTCATTTCTGAAAACAATGAAGGCACAGAAGCTCTCGAAGTATGACTAATTAATAAAAACTTTAATACTCCCAGAGGACATTTATTTAAGCGTGTAATTTCATTAAAATACAGGGTGTTTGAGAATTATTGGACACATTACAAAATCATATAGAACAGAACATTAAACAGATAGAAAGAAACTGACTGTACTAACTTACAATGTAACTAAACAAGTTAATAAATTTCGATGTGAGATTCGTTGGTTGTTTGTAGTACGTCCAAGCGATACTCGATTTCGTGCCATGTATTGGCAAGCATATTAAGAGATATGTAATTAATAGCAGCTGTGATACGCTGCTTCAGTCCTGCAAATCAGTACAAGGCGTCTGATAGACACCATCCTTCACATAACCCAACATGAAATAACCCAAAGGAGTTAGATCTGGAGATCGAGGAAGCCACGGAATGTGACCACCACGCCCAATTTATCTGTTAGGGAAATGCTCGTTTAGGAACTTAGATACACACGTTGCCCAATGCCGAGGCACGCCGTTTTGTTGGAAAACGACGTTGGCATATCTTTCGATCTGGGGTATAGCAAACGTTTCCAGCATATCCAAGTAAATGTCACCATTTATGTTTTTTTGCAGAAGAAGAAAGGGCCAATCACTTCTCATTTTCATAAGGCGAACCACACACTAACCTTTGGAGAACAGCATCCCAAATTTGTTCGACGGCGTCTAAATTCGGCAAATGAAACGACGAAGTCACAATGCCAAAATGAGTTGGATGTTATTCCAGAAATAACTGGGTGATTGTGAACGTGTGAAGTGGCGCATTGTCTTGTTGAAAGGGGTCTTACTAGTCGGAGAGGTAGCATGATTTGAACGGGTGCAAATGATCTCCAAGGATGGTTACTTAAACAACGGTCGGTTTACAGACTATGAAGGGGTTCAAATAGGAGCCTGATGAAAATAACCCGCTCTATAGCAGAGTAGCCGCCGGCTTGCACTCTAAGGGTGCGGAATTCATCACCTCTTGGGATTGTCGCCATACCCGGAATCGGTCGTCTACCCGAAACAATTGCGCCTTGTTTCGTCGGACCGAACAACCCATTTTTACACATCTTGCGTTCAAATTGATATGTTACCGAGCCCAAGTGGGGCTCACAGCCTTGTTCGTCGGCTCAGCAATGGTACCCAGGTAGGACGTCGGCTCCGGAACCCTATAGAACACAAGGAAGGTTGCACTCTCCAAACATTGATATTACTAATGGCCGCAGCATGGAATTGAGCTATGATTGGCGGTAATCATATTGCACTCCTGGAGGGTGCAATGATGCGGGAGCAGACTCCGCTATCCACGATCGTTCAGAGTTTTTCTACGGCAACAGAGGTCTCTCAATTTGGATTTTACCCTTAGCTTCTGTAGTGGAGTTACACCCTTAAATTGTTACCCATGTAAATCAAAAATTCTTACGAATTTCGGCATTCGATATAGCTTAAATCCTGATAACCTGCCACCTGAACTATGAATGCTACTACTTGAACTTGCGGATATATCTGGCTCTATGTATACGATACCATTTACCACATGTGTGTGATGGCATGTCAAGGAAATAATAGTGCCCTTCCCGTATTTTTTGGCATCTCGGTGTATATGTTCTTATTTTTTCTAACAAATCTCGTTTAAAGTGACACAAACCGCCTTCTACAGCCCAGAGGTTGTAGAAGACAGTCTGTGTCGATAAAAGTAGATGAGCTCAAAAATTGTTCTTATTATTTCTAGCCATGATATACCTCCAGAGGGAAAGAAATGCCATGTTGATACAAATCCAATTTTCTGTGATGGTGGTGTGTCAGTTTTCAAGTTGGGGATGATTTGGTGATAACAGTATAAAATGCAACTTTCGTGTGTTATTTGCTTAATTGAAATCTGGAAATTACTAACCATCTGAAAGGTTCTTAATAGCTTAGTTTCCCATTACCTTCAGTTTTCAAAAAGATAAATCGTGTTTCATAAATAACAATAACATCATACACCTTAATTAAAAGTGTGTGTACTCGTATAAAAACTCTTTACACGTTGCTCTTGAGTAGCTAAGGACACTTATAAACATTAAAGTATATTAAGTCTAATATAGGGCAACAATATATATGTTACTGACATTTATTTTATAAACATTTTTTTACATGCTTAAAATGTATGAGCCATTCACCACTATTGTCGTTGTAAACGTTATTTATACGAATGACGTGGAGACATATGTTCAAACACATCTATATTCATCACATTCAAATAAGAAATTCTATCGCAAGTCCAATGTGCAAATATCACAAAAATACATGAAAGGGTTTTTCGTGATGCGACAAAGTACCCAGTCTCGGTAAACTCCACCTGAACTGTAGTTTAGGTGCATCTGCTGTAGGTTGACTTTCAGTACTTATTAAGCGGAATATCGGCGACCATTCGCTGTATGCTGACTTTTTTTTTTTAATTTTTTGTAATGCAATAAGTGTAATCACTGTATGAGTTCCGGTATATTCATCTCCATACTTTACGTCTTGGAACAGTTGTAGTGAAATGCCACACGCTTCAACATGCAGTCAAATCTGACATGCAGTCAAATCTGACAAAACAGACAAACAATTATCTATGTGAATGATTTAGATTCATATCTACATATACCACTATGTTCCAACACAATTATATATATACTGTATATTCACCATATTCAAATAAGAAATTCCCTTTCGAAATCCAAACTGCAATTGTTATAATTTAAATGATCAGTTCCTTATAATGTGGCAAAAAATAGTCTCGAAAAACCTTTGCCTAATCTGTAGTTTAAGAAATGTCTGATGTAGGTTGACTTTTATTACGTATTAATCAAAATATCTGCGGCCATCTGCTGTCGTCTAACTTTTTTGTATTTTACGATGTAAACACTGTAAAAGTTTTAGTATATCAAATATTCATTTATTAAGGTGTATGATGTTATTAATATATATTCCCACAACACGTTTCAATAAGTGATTCTGTGACTGTTGGCATCGAAATTAGTGTTTTATAAATTTCAACCGTCGAAGCAGTACGCCGTGGGATTTCCAAACTGAGTTTCATTCATTTGGATACACATCACTCATTTGTGCTCACGATGAAAATAAAGATGGTGGTGTTGCAGATTTCTGTGACATTGACGCTGATGAAGAAGTCCATTTCCCTTAAAATCAAATTGTCTGTGGAAAATGTTTGGCAAGAAGTAATACGTATTGTGACGATCCCCCGCCCCCCTCGCATAATTAATTGGCGAGAGGCGTGGTTAATTAACGGTAATTGAAACTTGATTGGGGGTTTTAATTAACAGAGAGCTATAATTTTAAACACTTGCGAGGGGCGGTATATTGAGAAAAGATCTTCTAGCGCTTTGAATTCAAGCGGCGACTTGCAGGTGTTTGCCACGAGAACAAAGAGCCCATAAACGGAAATGGGACGGGTCAGAGTTTAAAAGCTATTTCCCATGACTCTAAATTGTTTGGACGGCGAGGCGTTTGAAGCTTTTGTCTGTGCCGCGCCCTAAACAATGGGAAAACTCTTAGACTTGAAGAGCGGTTTATAATAAAAATGTCGCGGTTTCAAGTGTTGGAACTCACCGCTTACCAATTTCTTGCAGAGGAGAGATTGTTGTTAAAGACAGATCCCGTTTGATATCCGAGAGAACAGGGCCTCGATTTTTCCTCGTGCTACAAAATGCTTGCCGTCCGTCTGCGTGCTCTTGCAATTCTGAGCCTAAGAAGTGAAGCCAGCTGAAAAACATAAGCTGAGGACTAACTAACAACAGATCTGCCTGGAAACTTTCTTCACCTCGCCGAAGCATCGATACCTGTCCTAAAGAGCCATTTCAGGTGAAATGCCGGCAGAAGCATAATAATTACGGAATATCGCCTTACTCATGCAGAGAGAGATAAGAGAAACGCCAACCTCGGGACCCGCAGAGGAGCGCAGCCCCCCTGCAGAGCCTCTTCGCAAAGAAAGCGGGGAGAGAACTTTTGTGCGTGTGTCTGAGTACGTGCGTTGAGCGTCTAGGGATGATGTCGTTTTGACGAAGAGACCGTAAGCAACGCGGCCTCATCCAACAAGGAAACAGAGCTACACGTTGTGCCGACAAATTAGTGAATGTGAGCGAGTGTTTGGGTAGTTTTCTTAGTGTCATACGGTGGATACTCAAGGACCTATGTAAGTTCTTTTTACCAGTATTATTGCCGGCTCATTGTGATCGAACAGACTTTTCGTGAGGACATATTTTCTGAAACACCGAAGAGGGCCAAAGCTGGCAGGAAATTATAGCTTTGTAATTAGATGAAGAATCCGGTGTAATTTATGCATGTCACCATTAAATCCCTGTTTTAATTGTTATACTGTGCCTCCATTGGTTTATTGGTGTACTGTGTCGGCTAATTGGCTAACGAGGTATTGGTGTATCCAGTGATTCGAATCGCAGTCTGGAAGTGATTGGGCATCCTGACAATTAAGGCCCAAAGGACGCAACAAAAGTGGTGATCAGCATTGGGATCCGTATTGTACACCTTTAGAATCACAGTACAACCGGAGCACAGTATTTATGCCTACTTTTGCAACTTGCATAATAAGTTGAGCTCAAAGTTTCAAAAATGGAAGTGATTACAAAAATATTAGATGAACTGAAAGATGAACTCAGAAATGGACTGAAAACTGCCAAAGAAAGTTTTGAGCAGCAGCTCAAACAACAACAAGAAAGTTTTGAGCAAAGCTTACAACAGCAGAAAAAAAGTCTTGAGCAGAAGACGGGCAGCATAAATCAGCTGATAGCTAGAATTGGGGGTTATGAGGAAAAATTTGATAAAAGAATAGAAGATACCAACTTGCGTCTCGATTAGTTGGAAATTGGGCAGGTAAAATGCGTAGACCAAATATAACAATGTACCCAAAATTTAGAGAGCGTTCGTAACTTGTGCGAGACTCAATGTAGAAATGTAAAGGTAAATTGTTCTGGGGAATTTAATGGTACTAAGTTAGAACAAACTAAATTTTATAGGTATATTGGGAAAAGGGTACAACATTCTGAGGCAAAAATAAGTTCGTCGGAATTTAAGTCACCGGGAGTGATGAACGAAGTTTTGAGTAGGCCGACCCGAATTAAACCAGGCGTGTTTGACGGAAAGACTAGCTGGGGAGTATACAGGACCCAGTTCGAAATGGTTTCGAGTGTGAACGGCTGGAGCGAAAGGGAGAAAGCATGCGCGCTTGCGGCATCATTGAGGATGCAGCTGCTGATATCCTACAAACTTTGTCGAAAGAGAGCCGTTTAAAATATTCCTGTCTCGTCGCTGCCCTGGAACTCAGATTTGGGGAGGAATATTTAAAGCAACTCCGTGTTTTTCAGTTGAAAAATCGCAGGCAGGAGGTCAACGAGTCACTTCAAGAGCTCGCGACCGACATCGATCGGATGACAAGGCTTGCGTATGGGCAATGTAGGTCGGATATACAGGACACGATGGTGCAGCAACATTTTGTGGAAGCGATTTCTGATCCAGACATTCAGCATTCAGTGCGAATGGCGGATTGTGACTCACTTAAGTCAGCCGTCTTGCATGCAATGAAATTTGACTCTTCGCGCCATTCTAGGAGTTCTAGAAAAACAGTTCGTATGGCGACTGTAGCAGAAAGTCCGATCAATGCATCAGTCGAAACTAAACTCGAAGAGCTTTTGAATCTCCTTCGCAGAGATGTTAAACATTGTTCTGTTACGTCTCCTGGCCGGGAAAGGAGTGACACGCCGCCTAGAAAAATGGAGTGTTGTTATTGTAAATTAAGAAGGCATCGCAGTATTGAATGTAGAAAACGGTTAAGAGAGGAAAAAAGTCGAAAGAACACGCTTCGGGAAACCCTCAGAAGTCAGTTTCGAGGGGCGAGAACTGACGCGGCAAAAGCAGCTCCGCACGGTGAAAGCGCACGTCACAAGTCTTTCTGGGGATTACAGTGGTTTAAGAGTTGAGGGGATGATAAATAAAACTAAATGCCAATTTGTGCTGGATACTGGGGCGGATATAACATTTTTCCGTCCGGATCTTTTCGAGCAAATTAAGGAACCTTCAGATTGTTTGAAGAGTGAGCAACGGGTTGAGATTCAAACTGTAAATGGTGATAGTTTAGTTGCTCTTGGAACCGCAGACGTCGATATACGAATTGGAAATGAATGCTGCAGGCACACGGCAGTGATTGCTGATATCGTTGAAGAATGCATCCTTGGTGTCGATTTTCTTAGTGAGAATGGATATGTTTTGGACCTTAAGAATGGAAACCTGAAGACGGAACATGAGGAAATGGTTCTCATGAGGAGTCAACATGGACACCTGAGGTGGCAAAGGGTCACAGTTCTCGCAAAAGAAAAGTGTGTTTTACCAGCAAAAAGTGAAGCAATTCTGGCAGGATGTTTGCCTGAGCTTTCGCTAGAACTTCCGATGGCAGTATGCGAAATGTCCGAAATTTGTCCGTTACCGAAAAATTTACTTGTAGCGAGAGCGCTGGTAAAAACAGCACATTGCATCCCCGTAAGAATAGTTAACCTGGGTGACGTCGATGTGAAGATAAAGGAAGGGTTAGCACTTTGTTCCTTGAATCCAGTAATTTCGGCGCGTAGCTGTAGAGTAAGGATCCCACCCAACTCGAGCGTGGAAGCGAGTGGCGAGGTGCCGGAGCATTTGCGTGACCTTGCAAGTGAGGCGACGGCGAGCCTGAGTGCGTATCAGTTTGGAGAGTGGACTGAGATGATAAGAGAATTCGCCGATGTTTTTTCCGCAGGTGAGGTTGATTACGGACAACTAATGTCGTTTTCCATAAAATAGATACGGAAAATAGTGCTCCAATTAAGCAACCGCCTAGACGTTTACCTTTTGCTAAACGAGCAGAAATGGAAGAGATGTTAACAAATATGGAGAAGCAAGGAGTTATAGAACCTTCATTTAGCCCGTGGGCATCTCCTGTTGTTTTAGTCTCTAAGCCTGACGGTACGACTAGATTTGGTTTAGACTACAGGAGACTCAATGAAGTAATTCGCAAGGATTCCTATCCACTACCTAGGATAGATGACACTTTGGATCATTTGGCTGGATCTGAGTGGTTCTCAACGCTCGATCTAAAAAGTGGCTATTGGCAGGTGGGTATGCATCCATATGATAAGGAGAAAACTGCCTTCACGACAGGTAATGGTTTGTGGCAATTTCTGGTAATGCCCTTTGGATTGCGTAATGCGCCCTCCACATTTGAACATTTAATGGAAACTGTTCTTCGAGGTTTACCGTTTGACATCTGCATGGTTTATTTGGATAACATAATTGTGTGTGGTAATACTTTTGCTAAGCATTTGGATAATTTAGAGTCGTTTTCACTAGGCTCCGTGAAGCTGGATTAAAATTGAATCCGAAAAAACGCAGATTTTTGTAAAAGGAAGTGAAGTACTTGGGACATGTAATTTCTGCAGATGGCATAAGGACAGATCCTGAAAAGATTGTAGCAGTCAAAGAATGGCCACCGCCGACGAATTTTCGGGAGGTGAGAAGTTTCCTTGGGTTATGTTCCTATTACCTGAAATTTATCAGAGGTTTTTCGCAGATAGCCCGACCATTGCATCGGTTAACTGAGGCGAAAGTTCCCTTTGAGTGGAATGAAGTGTGTCAACGAGCCTTCGCGACACTAAAGAAAGCTCTGATATCAGCGCCGGTATTGACTTATCCCAAAGCGGAATTATCATTCATCCTGGATGTCGATGCTAGTGAAACTGGAGTAGGTGGAGTTTTATCTCAGGTTGAGAATGAACAGAAAAAAATCATAGCGTACTTTAGTAAATCTCTTTCTAAGCCGGAGCGGAACTACTGTGTTACTAGAAAAGAATTATTTGCTATGGTAAAATGTATAGAATATTTCCATCATTATTTGTTCGGTAGAAAATTGTTGTTGCGAACCGATCATGGCGCTTTGCGTTGGCTGTTTAATTTTAGAAATTCGGAGGGACAGGTAGCCAGGTGGATAGAACGTTTACAAACTTATGATTTCCAGGTACAACATTGGAAGGGGAATGCACATAAGAATGCGGATGCTTTGTCGAGAAGACCCTGTCCGCCGCAATGAAAATCCTGCCTACGCGCAGAGAACAATGATCTGCAGCCGGGTACCCAAGCTGTGCGCCAGGCGATAATTCCCCCGACCCCGACTGTACGAGATCCGCTGAGTCCGGATGAGATGCAAAAAGCGCAGGAAGCGGACGAAGATGTTGGACGTCTGGTCCGATGGAAGCAAGGGTCTTCCGACCGTCCTGCGTGGGTGACTGTTGCAGCGTACGGACAGATTTTGAAAGGTTATTGGGCGCAATGGGATTCTCTTGTTGTTAGAGATGGAATTTTGTACAGAGAATTGGAAAATTCTAGGAATGATTCGCGACAAATTCAATTGGTGGTTCCAAGATCTTTGGTGAAAGATGTTTTGAAACAAATGCATGATAGCCCGACTGGTGGATATTTTGGTGTCAGAAAAACTCTCGCGAAAGTCCGGGAACGATTTTACTAGGTAAATTGTAGGACGGATATAGAGGATTGGTGCAGACAGTGTCACTTATGCGCGTCCAATAAGGGCCCAATGACACGATGTCGCGGCCGAATGCAAGTGTATAATGTTGGGGCACCGTTCTAAAAGGTAGCCATTGATGTAATGGGACCATTTCCTAAGTCGGAGGATGGCAACAGATATTTGTTGGTGGTTATGGATTATTTCACCAAATGGCCAGAAGTCTTTCCTATGGAAAATCAGGAAGCAGTTGCTGTTGCTGAAATTCTTGTCAGTAGATTGGTGAGCTCTCATGGGGTTCCTCTTGAATTGCATTCCGACCAGGGGCGGAACTTTGAGTCTAAAGTGTTCCAGACTCGAACTACGCCACTTCATCCTCAGAGTGACGGAATGTGTGAAAGGTTCATACGCACCTTGGGACAGGAGCGTTCATTATTTGTTAGTGATAACCAGAAAGATTGGGACAGGCTTGTTCCGCTATTTTTGTTAGCGTACCGAGCTGCGGTGCATAAAACCACAGGGAATACCCCGAGTATGATGTTGTATGGGCGAGAATTACGTCTCCCCTGTGATTTGGTGTTTGGAAGGCCGGAACCAATTGCCCAGGATTCTAGCACGTATGTCACAGAGCTTACCAGGAGATTGGAGAAAGTACATAGTTTTGCTAGGAGGAATATTCGTATAGCTACTGAACGAATGAAGACCAGATATGACGTGCAGGCTGCAGAGAAAGTGTTTATGGAGGAAGACTTAATCTGGCTCTATAACCCACGAAGGCGAAAGGGAAAGTCACCCAAATTGCAGCCCCCGTGGGAAGGTCCTTATGTAGTAAAGAAAAGAATAAATGATGTTTATTACAAGGTTCAGTACAATAATAGACCAGTTAGAGTTATACACCTCGATAGGCTTAGACCGTATAGGGCAGGAAATACCGAATTATAAACATTTGAAGGGTGAGTGTCTCAGGTGATCGGTTAGTTTCCCGTTGGTTGACTTGTTGATGTGAAAGGGTGAGAAGCGGAGAGCCTGAGAACTTGGAATGAGTTTGTTGGTTGTAATAATTTTGTATAGTGCACTCGGTGTTGTGTTCTATTGGTGGAAATATTTTAATATTACAATATGTCGTATGCCGTGGTAGTGGAACTGTATAATGTAAATTAATTATGTAGTGTCGTATTTGTGTACTGCCCTGGAGCGTGGCAGTGTAAATAATTATACAGGTATGCATGGAATGTGGGCGTTACCTGAGATTCGTTAGAAAAGGGGATGTGCCCGGGGGAAGGTCAAAGACCAATTCAAGGCGATTGTTTTTAGTAAGAGTAGAAACGATGATAGGCACCATGGAAGAGGGGTACTGATGAGTTCTTATCTAGGGTAGGCAGTTCAGGGTGGTGGAATCGCTGCGAATCACAGGTAGCTTATATGCACTCGGGGCGAGTTGAATTTTAAGAAGGGGGCAATGTGACCATCCCCCCACCCTCACATAATTAATTGGCGAGAAGCGTGGTTAATAAACGGTAATTGAAACTTGATTGGGGGTTTTTAATTAACAGAGAGTTATATTTTAAACACTAGCAAGGGGTGGTATATTGAGAAAAGATCTTCTAGAAATTTGAATTCAAGTGGCGAGTTGCAGGTGTTTGCCACGAGAACAAACAGCCCATAAACGGAAATGGGACGGATCAGAGTTTGAAAGCTATTCCATATTACTCAAAAGTGTTTGGACGGAAAAAGCGTTTGAAGCATTTGTCTGTGCCGCGCGCGAAACAATGGAAGCTCTTAGACTTGAAGAGCAGTTTATAATAAAAATGTCGCGGTTTCAAGTGTTGGAATTCACCGCTTACCAATTTCTTGGAGAGGGGAGATTGTTGTTGAGGACAGATCCCGTTTGATATCCGAGAGAGCTGGGCCTCGATTTTTCCTCGTGCTAGAAAAATGCTTGCCGTCCGTGTGCGTGCTCTTGGAATTCTGTGCATAAGAAGTGAAACCCGCTGAAAAGCATAAGCTGATGATAATAACCGCCAGATTTACCTAGAAACTTTCTGATCCTTGCCGAAGCATCGATACCTGTCCTAAGGAGCGATTTCAGGTGAAATGCGAAAGAGAGAAATAACAATTACGGAGTATCACTTCACTCATGCCGAGGGGAGAAGGGAGAAACGCCAACAAAGGGGAAACACGGAGGAGGACCCCCCCCCCTGCCGAGCGTCTTCGCAAAGAAAGCAGGGAGAGAACTTTTGTGCGTGTGTCTGAGTACGTGCGTTCAGCGAACGGGATGATGTCGTTTTGACGAAGAGACCGCGTAAGCAAAGCGGCCTCACCCAAAAAGGGTAAAAGAACTAATCGTAGAGCCGACATATTAGTGAAGTGAGTGAGTGTTGTGTTGTTCGTGTTATACGGTGGATACTCAAGGACCTATGTAAGTACTTTTTACCGGTATTCTTTGCGGCTCATTGTGAACGAACAGACTTTTCGTTAGGACATATTTTTCTGAAACACCGAAGAGGACCAAAGCTGGCCGGAAATTATAGCTTTGTAATTAGATGAACAATCCGGTGTAATTTATGCATGTATCCATTAAATCCCTGTTTTAATTGTTATACTGTGCTTCCATTGGTTTATTGGTGTACTTTGTCGGCTAACGAGGTATAGCCGGATTCAGTGATACGAATCGCCGTCCGGAAGTAATTGGGCATCCTGACAACTAAGGCCCAAAGTACGCAACAATATGTTACTTATTCAAATTAAGTACTAAATCTTCTTAAATTTTATTTTCACAAAGTACTCATCGTTCCTTTTACGGCTCAAAATTTCACGAGTTGTTTTAATTTGAGTTACACATCAGTACTTTATGTCTAGGTATGTTTTTGCAAAATTTTGAATTATAGATCGGTGGAGCCAAAAATTTCATTAAATACTAATGCCAAAAATTCAAAAGTCTTCATACCATTTAAAAAACCCTCGGCAAGTTGAATTGATTTCTTGCGTGATTGTTCACTGTTTGTGAGAATTTCTAATGCTTCCTCCAATTTATACCAGTCTTCAACAATTACACTTACTAACTTTGAAGAGGAGGACTGTAGAGTTTCTGTTCTGGTTAATATGCAACCTGCGGTTGTTGATGCGAGCGTATAAGATCGCTTCGCTGAGTGGTGAAAAAATGAAGGAATTCCACTGAGACTTGCATAAAATATTCGACACTTAGAAATTTTAGAAAAAACTCTGCTGTAATACAAGTTTCAAACGATGCGTTAAGCAATGAACAAAAACAGCTTGAGAAGCTTTATCCTTGATTTTTTTCTGGAGTCCATTCAAGTGTTCAGACATTACACTTGCCCCATCGTTACATTGTCCTATTAATTTGTGTTGATAATAAAACTGTTCAAAAATTTCGTGGAAACCCAATACTCGCTTAGCCCATACACCTTCCAAACAACAAATCTTGTTATTAAAGAGCACTGAGAAGTCCAATTTATGTCTGTGGTGTCATCTACTTGAATAGAAAAGCATTCAACTTCATTTATTTGATTTTTAACGTGATCGTTTATATATTCAGAAATATATTCACTTAATTCATTTCGAATAGTTTTTGAATCACCTGTGTAGACATTTTTATCTGTTCGTATTGATTTTGAATTTCTAAAGGAATTCTTGATATCAACAATGAAAGTAATTCCGTGAAATTTCCATAATTTATCGAGTCGATGCTTTCGTCATGGTCACGGAATGCTAGTTCTTGTTTGCCAAATACAGTACTGAGTCAATCACTGTCTGCACGAAAAGCCAATTTAAACGAACGTTTCTGTTTAAATGCCTTTTCAAAAGCCTTGCACTCTCCCTTATGTTCTGATTTTTTTTCAAAATTCCTTAACTTTTATTCGCATTTCAGGTGTTCGCTGGAATCACCGTGTTTATGAAATGACCGAATGTTTATGAAGTGACCGTGTTATATTTAATAAATCTGAGAAACCGTCTTTATTCCACGCCGTATGTTTTTTACTATAAAGTAACACGGCCAAGAAAATTATTTTTGTAACACAGAAGTTCTACAAAGCCATTTTCTGTCATGAGAAAGAAGAGATATTCAGTAAACCGACAGTTTTTACAATTAAAATTGTAACATTTACCGCTCTTCCTGATTTCTTTCTTGGCGACAATTGTCAGTGAATCCGTGAAGATAAAAGATACATTTTTCCTTGAAGTAAAATGTCTCTTTTATCTTCATCTTTCCATCGATCAAATGGAGTTTGCAATAAATTACAGACAATGCCATTCATGGAATACATACTAAAAACTTAAACTATAAGTTAAACTGTACACGAAATTTAGGCATCAGGTGAAGTTTTTGATAAACAATCACAAAGCACGGAAAAACAAATCTCTTTCGGAAAGCATGTACCGCAACGAGAAAACCCTAGTGGACTGCAAGGTACCATGGGCAATCCGTCCCGTTCATCCGCGATCACTTCCGAAGGTAACGACTCAAGGTGCAGAGCCAGAGTGTCTCAAGCTAAAACTCTTCACTTGCCCGGCAGATAGGAGAGGGTGACGTCACGGATACCATGGTAACTCGGCCGATAACTGCAGACTTTAAAGAATCCTCATTTTGGCTCTTCACTTGAACTGTTTTGCGTAAAGAGACTTGGTTTCCGTATTGAACGTCCATTGTTAATTGATCTAATAAGAATTTTTAACATTTTGGCACCTAATAAAGGCAAAGAAGAATATATACACAAAATTACTGAATAAAATTTTGTTTTAAATGAAATAGGTGAAGATGTACTTCACCTGAAAGGCCGCCATTGCCCCTAGAGCATACTCTCAACCAAGCGTTGTACGACCGGTAGCGGTATTTTCTTCCACTCGGCTTGGAGAAGACGGGTCAGTTCCTTCACCGATTTCGGACGGTGGGGGCACCCCTTAAGTCGAAGTTTCAACTCGCCCCAGATGTGCTCTATGGGGTTAAGGTCCGGGTTCCGTGCAAGCCAGTCCATTCGATTAACCCCATATTCACAATACCAAGCCATGATGGACCTCGCAACAGGACAGGTGACATTGTCATCCTGAAAGTAACATGTCTCCACCCGGTAAAACTGCCACAACGTAGGAAGCGCATGGTTATCCAAAATGGTGCAGTAGGTCTCGGCGTTGAGTCTACCAGGAATTGCGACCAAGGGTCCCGTACCATACCAGGAGAAACACCCCCATAGCATAATTCCCCCGCCGCCGAACTTCACAGTTGGCACAACAAATTTTGGCAGGAGGCGTTCTCCAGGCAGACGCCAAGTCCAGAACCTGCCATCCGAACGGTAGAGGGTGAACCCTGATTCGTAGTTCCAGAGAACCTGTTTCCACTGTTCAACGGTCCACTGTCGACGTTCTTTGCATCACGTTAGCCAAGCAGCGCTATTGGACTTGGTGATCAAAGGCTTGTGGGCGGCAGCACGTCAATGATAACCGAGCTGATGGGCTTCCTTACGGATGATATTCATCGAAAGAACACTCCCGTATGCATGTTGAAACTCCTCGCGGATGTGGACCAACCATCGATTTGGTGCGGTTCTTCCGAATTCTTCTGGCCAGCACCCGTCGGTCTCTAACTCCCAGTTTTGTGGGATTACGGTCTATCGGGTCGGGGTACATTCCGACAGTCACCATTCATCTTTAACTTGCCAATCACGTAGGCCACTGTCGATTTTGGGTACTTGAACTAGGTGGATATGTCAAGTATGGATCGGGCATTTTTGTGATACCCGACGATTACACCTTTCTCGAAACCAGAGAGCTCCGAACTGCGGGACATCTTGAATGCGACTTCTTGCGTTGTTAATACCCACACGATATTTAACGGCGGTGGCCGTGACGTGTATCAGGACAGCAGATATCGTCTATTGCAGCGGCGTCCAATTACTTGTAGGTAGATAGTGTATATATCATCATCATCATTGTCAACCATTATCAATCCACTGCTGGACGAAGGTCTCCCAAAGTTTCCTCCACAACGGTCTGTCTTGTGCCAGTCTCCTCCATGTCACTCCCGCATACTTTCGAATTTCATCCACCCATCTTCCATGTGGTCTTCTTCTGGGTCATTTCCTGTCCCTTGGAATCCAATCTAATATTTCGGTTGTCCATCGATGGTCTGTCCTTCTGACAGTATGTCCAGCCCATTGCCATTTCAGGAATTTAACTCTGATCATGATGTCTTCCATTCTAGACATTTTTTGTATCCACGAGTTCCTCTTCTTATCTATCCTAGTTACACCAAGCATGCAACTTTCCATGCATCTTTGAGTTGTCTGCAGCCTTTGTATGTCTCTTTTAGTTAAGGTCCACGTCTCTGCACCATACGTAAGCACTGGAAGGATGCATTGATCAAACACTTTTCTTTTAAGACATAATGGCATATTGCTCTCGAAAATTATGCTGTTTCTTCCAAAAGCTCTCCAGGCAAGTTTTGTACGCCGATTAATTTCTTCATCAATGTGACCCTCTCTTGATATCTGCTGTACAAGATAAACGTACGTGTCTGTTATATCCAGCTTTTCTCCATCAATCGATAAATCTTCATTCCTTGTAAAAGCATTGAACATCACTTTTGTCTTCTGAAAGTTCATTTTTAATCCCACTTCCTTACTCTTGTCAGCAAGTTCCTGGGTCATATTCTACAGCTGTGATGGGGTAGTTGCAAAAATGACAACGTCCTTTAGCAAAACGAAGGTGGGTGAGATAATCTCCATAAATCTTTATCGCTTTCTGTTCCCAGTTCAGGGATTGAAAAACATTTCCCAATACGGCATCAAAGAGCTTCGGAGATATGGTGTCACCTTGTCTCGCTCCTTTTTCAATTTTTATGCGTGTTGTATTTTCAAACATCCGAATTTTTGCTCTTGCATTTTCATAGATGCTGTTAATATTATTCATGTACGCATATTTAATACTGCAAGATTTCAGGGCCTTTGTAACTGCTGATGGTTTCACCGAATCAAAGACTTTTTCATAATCGATAAAAGCCATGCACAATGGAAGTTCATATTCCCTCGCACTTTCATTTAGTTCTCTCAGTACATGGATATGATCTATTGTGCTGTGGCCACTCCTGAATCCAGCTTGTTCTCTCGGTTAAGCCATGTCCAGTGTCACTTTAAGCCGCGTGAAAGAACTTTAGTGAAGGTTTTATAAACCACTGATAGGAGGCTGATAGGCATGTAGTTCCTGAAATCCCCAATATCACCTTTTTTATGTAGCAAGATCATTGTAGCGTTGTTCCAATCCTCAGGAATCTTCCTTTCATTAAGGCATAGAGTGAAAATTTGGGAGAGTACTGTTTTGATTTCTCCACTTGCTTCTTGTATGATGTCCACAGTAATTCCATCTTTAGGCTTTGGTTGTTTTCAATTGCTTTCCTTACTAGTTCACAGTTGAATTTCCTTACGTCTTCAGTGATACCTTTTCGTACTGTCTTGCATAGATCTATATATTTCACTTTGGGAGTCAAATCTTCTTTAGTTGTCCTCATCTCTCTTCTTTTTGCAACAACAGTTTGGCTTTTCCTGATAATTGGTTCACATGCAACTTGTTTTCAGACCCAGCTAATTTTGTTGCTGTTTGAATAACAGCTTTGGTTATTTATCTGTTAACTTCAGAAAAATCCACGTCTTCCGATGTTAGGCCTTCTAAAGCAGAGAATCTGTTCTTCAGTTCCAATTTGAAGGTATTATGGTGTTTTTTAAGGTTGTTTATGTCAATATATTTCGTTTGTCTTATGAGCTTGTAACGTTCGAGTTTAGTGTTGAGGTACATCTTACGTCTCACCAATCTATGGTCACTACCTGTGTTGAACTTGTTCAGCACACTGCAGTCTTCTATGACAAATGTTTTGTTACACATAATAAAATTAATTTTACTTGTCTTCCCATTTGGTCGTCTCCATGTCCCTTTCCTGTGTGGCTTTTTCTTAAAAGGAGTTCAAGATGAAAAACCCTTATGCTACTGCAAACTCTACAAGAGTATTTCCACGCTGGTTTCCGTTGCCTTGACCGAATATACCTACAGATGTTTCATTCTGTAGCCGTTGCCCTATTTTTGCATTGAAATCTCCCATAATTATCTTTAAGTACTGCTTTCCTTTATTATTTAGATGACGAATTTGTTCACAAAATTTATCAATTTCTTCTTCAGAATGACTTGTGGTGGGTGCATAAGTTTGAATATTCTGAGCCTGGTATCTTCTCGAGAGTTGGATAACGAGTCGTGCAGCTCTGTCAGAGGAACTTTCAACTTCTACAAATTTTTCCTTCAGTTTCTTGTTTATTATAAATCCAACACCACTAGTTATGCCAGTATCAGTCCCACGATAGTAGAAGAGATGTACACTTTTCAGTTCAATGAAATCTTCTCCCTTTCTCCTTACCTCACTTAGCCCGACGATGTCCCACTTGATACTTTGTAGTTCCTCTTCCAATTCAAGAAGCCTTGAATCAGGAGATAGGGAGCGTCCATTATACGTAGCTAAGGTCAGCATCAGAGGATGGCAGCCTAGTCCGGTCCTCCGGCGATTCTTAGCACCCTCTGCCTCCATGTCGCGCTGCCTTGGCCAGGTACATTCCAGCTGCCGGGGACTGAGGGCCAAGATTTAAGTTGTGGTGTCATTTTGGAATGGTTTGGCCATAACTTACCACGCTGACCAAGCGAGTTGGTGAGTGTGGGATATCATTTCCTCTAATCTCGATGGTATAGTTATACCGCTATTGGTGGTCGTCAGAGCCATTTTAGTGGGAACAGGATGTACCACGAAAAGGCGGGGTTGACATTTGTCAAGGAGAGGCTGTGATGTTACGCAACACCTGACCAAGAAAAAGCCACACAGGAAATGGACATGGAGACATCCAAATGGAACGACAAATGAAATTGATTGTAATATGTGTAACAAAAAATTCCTCATAGAAAACTGCAGTATGCTAAGCAAGTTCAACACAGGTAGTGACCATAGATTGGTGAGATGCAAGATGCACCTCAACACGAAACTCGAACGTAGCAAGCTCATAAGACAAACGAAATGTACTGACATAACCAACCTTAAAAATCATCATAATACTTTCAAGTTGGAATTGAAGAACAGATTATCTGGTTTAGAAGGCCTAACATTGGAAGAAGTGGATATTTCGGAAGTTAACAGAAAAGTAACCAAAGCTCTTATGGAAACAGCAACAAAATTAGCTGGGTCTAAGAACAAGTTGCATGTGAACAAATTATCAGGAAAAACCAAAATGTTGATGCAAAAAAGAAGAGAGATGAGGACAAATAAAGAAGATGTGACTTCCAAAGTGGAATATATAGAGCTATGCAAGAGAGTACGAAAAAATATCACTGAAGACGTATGGAAATTCCGCTGTGAACATTATAAGGAAAGCAATTATAGACAACCAAAGCCTAAAGATAGCAAAGGGACCTCTTAGTAAAGGAAGAAAACTGATTATGGCACTGAGAAAAGAAGATGGTTCTGTAACAAGAAATAGAGGTGAAAGTTTGACAAGAGTGAAAGATTTCTGCTCCAAATTATATGAAAGGGATGATACATGTACTCCAGACATCATGAAAGGTACCAGTACCAGAGTTCTTCCAGTCCTCCCAGCAGAAGTTGCACATGCAATCAAGGACATGAAGCGGGGAAAAGCTCCAGGAGAAGATGGAATTACTGTAGACATCATGCAAGAAGCAAGTGGAGAAATAGAAACAGTACTCGCCCAAATTTTCACTCGATCCCTAAATGAAGTGAAAATTCCTGAGGATTAGGACAACGCTACAATGATCTTGCTACATAAAAAAGGTGATATTGAGGATCTCAGTAACTACAGACCCATCAATCTCCTATCAGTGGTTTATAAAATCTTCACTAAAGTTCTTTCATACCGCTTGAAGGTGACACTGGACATGGCTCAACCGAGAGAACAAGCTGGATTCAGGAGTGGCTACAGCACAATAGATCATATCCACGTGCTGAGAGAACTAATTGAAAGAGCGGGGAATATAAACTTCCATTGTGCATGGCTTTTATCGATTATGGAAAAGCCTTTAATTCGGTGAAACCATCAGCAGTTACAATGGCTCTGAAATCCTGCGGTATTGAAGATGCATACATTATTAGATACATTCAAAGAAAAAGCAATCTATATTACCCATTCTTTTTATTGTGAGAAAAAACTGGATAAATATTTAAGTGACTATTATTATATTACAATAATTCACAGGGATTTTCTGTTATACTTTGAAGAAGACGTATTACTTCATTTTTAATTTGAAATGAAATTATTTCTAAAGTTATTAATTTTCAATTCAGTTCTTTTAATTAATATTTGTTATATTAATTTAATGAAATTTTAATTTACATATTCATTTTTTTAAATAAATAAAAGAGATTCATTAGTTTCTGAAAGCACAAATTAAAAATTTGATTTCAAAACCTTAATTTTCGAAAAATTGCGATCCGTCTTTGGGTGCAATTCTCTTTAACTTTTTCTTCTTTGTCACATTTATTTGCCAACGTTGCCGTATACCTTCATTTTGATGATATTCATAATCTGGTTTTACGAAATATTATGTAAGAACACAAATGAGTACACTCTAAAATTAATCACACGGTGAGGCCAAAACCCAACGTGCAAATTGCATATTTGAATGATTGTAATTTACACCTGAAAATGCAAAATAGGGAAAATCTCGAATTAGTCCTATAAAAACTTTACTATATTATACATATTCAACTGCTGAAACGCCAAAATCTACACTTTCTTTCGTGTGTAATTACCATGTGACAACTGAACAATCATGATTTGTAGTTTCATGAAATTTTTTCGTTAATCACGGTCTCTTCATCGTGCAATTTCTTATATTATGTCATTTCTTGTCTGAGCACATTAACAATGTCTTTGTTCTTTGCCCAAGTTCTGTGACTTTGATCATTTGACCTACTTATGAAAACTATGCTGTTTACAGTCTCTTCATTCTCTCTTTCAGTTTCATTGATGTGTAGATGTAGGTCTTGTTCCACAGATAACGCTTAAAAGATGACATAGATAACAGATAACGCTTAAAAGATGACATAGATAACAGATAACGCTTAAAAGATGATGTACATACAGAGCTTGTTCAAAATTCTAACGCTTAAATGATGACGTTCATTTCACGTTCCTCATGTAATATTAATCACATCAGAAAACTTGATAATTTTTTGCTCCTGAAAGAGAAATTGAGCCCACCTTTCCCGATGCTCATTCGAGCATGCCAACCTTTACACCACTCATGACGACCAAGTCCCAAGTATCTGAATGTTAAGAGCGTCGGACTATTCTCCGACTGCATTGTAATGAAAGAGTTGTACTGCCATCCAGCGTTTTTAAGCAAATCTCCAGTCTTTCAGGTATATAGTGTGAAAGAAATATTCTTCTCATTATGGCTGGATATTTGCTTAACAATGCTATATGTCAGGTAATTTGCATCCATTAAGAATGCAGTCGGAGAATAGTCCAATGTTTTTAACACTCAGACGCTTGGGACTTTGTTTTCCTCGGTTGTGTAACGGTTAGTATGCTAGAACGGTATTCCCACAACAGATCGATGGAATTTTCAAGTTTTGTCATGTGATTGAGATTACGTGAGAAATTCAGAGAAGTCTGATTGCTGTATTAACGTTCATGGTTCATTTCCCCCTTTTCCGTAACTGTATCTGTTCCATTTCGGATGTCCCAGATGAAAAATCATGTAGGTGTAACGCATAGCAGGGACAAAATATCTAATATCTGGTTCTGACTCGGAATAAGGTTCACATTATTCTATGCGCTTCCACTTTTGGGCGACCTGCATAATTTCCATGATACCAGTATCATGTGTCAAACCAACGATACAGCTTGATTATATGTTTAAAAAATGCAATACCAATATTTTGCTCCTTATTTCCAAACTTTCTTTCAAAATCCTGCAAAATTATGGTTCACTAGCACATCAAAAAGAACACTGTTTGATCAGCGTTGCCAATATGTTTAAGAATGTATATTAGTTCCTGTAAATTAGGACACATCGGCGCTAGAATTGCTGGCTTAATTTAGGCACTGTCCCAATTATGTGAAGCTTCAATTTAAAAAAGCTTACTTTGGAAATCCTTTTAGAATTGCCTTAGTTAAGCAGTTGTCCCGATGGACCTATGGCGCAAGTAACCGGAACCCATTATTCTACTCGCTAAATTACTTTGAACAGCTGACATATAGAAATTTTTTCTTCAATATCATTCAAAACATTTCTGTGATTTACACCAGCACTGAAAAAGTAACCATCCTTAAAGTTCTAAAATATGCTTCAACTTAAGTTCTCTCCTGTAAATGTCAATTATTTCTATTTTTCAATTGATATTGGCATTGTTTAGCTAAACCGTTTCGACAATTTCCGAAAACGCAGATTCATTGAAAAAACATTCAGCACCATCTTTGATGAGAAGCGTCGTGTAACGCGTGGTCATACAGCTGATGTTTTCTTGCTGACACAAAAGAGCACTTGCTTTGTTTACTCTCAGAGTCTGATATTCGGTTCGGTATTTCTTCAGCAGCCACTTCAGACGTGGCTAATTCCGTTGTGCGGAAAGTTAATTTCATGTTAGACGTGAATAATTTGAATCAGAATGGGGGCGTAGTTTCTCCTTTGGGGCGACCCAAATGCTAGAACTCCTGCTGCACAGGCACCAATATATGTTTAAAATATGAAACTTCGCAGATGAAAGAAATGTTTTGTCGGAAGAACAAGCAGATTTCAGCCGAACAAAATTTTTAAAATACATTTCTGTTCTTACTTCATTTGAGGATGAACAGAATAAACGCAAGAAAATACGTGTGTATCACACTGAATATGTTAGAGTGAGACGAAACTGTCGATAGTGATATGAGCTTTTCTTTGCGAAATTAAAACGACAGCTTCTTAACGGACACCTGAAAATTAGTCTAATTAAAATTCGATAGGCATGTTTACGAAAAGAGAATTATTGGAAAACGCTGATTTACGTTGCGGAAACAACTCATTTACACGTCAGTTCTGCTGTAAGGTAGTATGTCCCAGTAAGGGATACTGAATATCAGAGCTGACTAATGATTCTCTTCGTCATTAGAAAGCATTAGCAACTAATAGCAATTCCACACACGATGACTTTGTGAAATATTGTATCGAAAATACCTATCGCTTTCCCTTTCCGGAGAAAATTTTTTTTCAGAAATGGAAGTTTCAACTACGTATAAATTCTGACTCAGTTCAAACTAATTTATAGTGAAAGGTTTTATATCTGAATTACATCGCAAGTGATATTTCTCAAAAAATCTGAAACAAATGTTAGCTTAAAACTTTTGTTTTAGTATATAAATTTCGTTAAACCTACTGGCCTAGGAAAATTATAAAAACAAATTGGAAAAACCCTTTTCGGATTTCTGTTATTTATATTTCTGTTGTGGTTTTTTCTTATAAAAACAAAGAAAACCTCTGCGTGTTTAACAACCGACGTGAGCCATTCGATGGGTTCCCGGTATTCGTTTTCAGGGTGAGAGAAATGCCAGTGCCGTAAGTCAAACGCAGCATATATGCCTCATCAGGATTGTAATACGGACCAGTCTCAGACGAATTGTCTAAAACCAGTACTCATACCACTGCGCCAACGGGACAACAGGAAAATCTTCGATTTGATATGTTTAATGAAGCAACATAATACATATCGTATATATTTACTGCTGACATTAATGTGAAATATACTATTCAATTCGTCATTCACCTATTTGTATTATAAATCTGCATTACGTGCATTAGCTTGAAGCAGTAAATGTTCCATTAATGGAAATTTCACCCATAATTAAACTAACGTCATCCGGATATAGTACTGGCTTCTTAGAAGTCACCCTAGATGGGCCCGGACTTTGGTCACAATGAGGCATGGCTGCTTCGCCTGTCCTGAAGCAACCCAACTCTTCAACTGCAAAAAGAGGACACACGTTTGTTGGAACATCCGTCTGTCTACAGATTTACAAGCTGACGGTGACATTTAAGAGTTATTCGGATCTGTTAACGTGTTATAAGAAGTACAATTCATACACTATAAATACGTATATTTATGTAAAGAATAGATAATTAAATATTCTATGAGACTTTCCCTGCAACAGACGCAAAACAGCATTTTAATCTTATCGCACTATTTTGCGTAGAATTTGTAGGTAATGGCAGTCTCAGTAAGACAGAACCGTGTTCAATTTTGAGTGATAATTTTTTAGACAAACTACGCTTTATTGGTCTTTCAAAAAGTAAAGATATTTCTCAACTGTCTGTAACTTAAAACCCCTTTTTAATTAGGCGTGAATGTTTAGAGCTACCAATCTCCGCATCGCTCTAAATATTTCATTTGGACTATTTCTCTTCGATTGTGATACTAGTGAAATGTTTAAGTTATCAATATTTCTGAGAGGTTGCACATTAATGCGGTGGTGAACTGCACATAATATTATTAGCATTCGTGATGGAAGTTTCATTGCAAGAAATATGGATATCCAATAAATTTAAGTTTACCTCTATATTATTTGTCACAAATTTTATCTAAAACATGCGTTTGTTGGTTTCAGGATGAAACATTTATTAGCATCACTCTGCAGTTTTCGGCAGCACCTAGAAATGGGAATTATTTTCCCCAATATTAATTAAAATATTTCTCAGAATGTTTGGAGTTCGTTGTCATATGTTCTCACATTGTTAATGATTTTAAAACTCTACTAACAGAACATTTTAGCTTTTGGTTTACAATTCTGCAAAGCAAACACAGAATATTTTTTAATGATTTTAGTGTTCTGTTACTCAACACTCTTCAAATGAACTATAAAATAGATACACTGATAAAGGTGTTGCTAGTATTGAGGTATGCCATCGCATAATAGCAAAAACTGTACGATTTTAAATAAGAGTCCAAATTAAAATGTTCACATGGTTTTACATACATATCTATATCTAGTACGTTTAGAAATTCCGGTACGTAAACACTCCCAGTGACATCCATCAGTGTATATACACTGACGGAAAAAAATCCCAACACCACGAAAAAATAGTTGTAGAGGAATGAAATGGCGGCAATACATTTGTATAGGTAACATATTTAATCGATTAAGGTTTCAAGATCACAGCTTACTGTAAGCGCGAGAAGAGCCATTTTAAATGTTAAATGCTGGTACATTAATAACCGGTGTAACCGCCAGAATGTTGAATGCAAGCACGCAAACGTTCATGCATTGTGTCGAACAGGTCCTGGATGTCAGTTTGTGGGATAGAGTTCCATGCCTGTTGCACTTGGTCGGTCAATACAGGGACGGTTAATGCAGGTTGGGAGTGACGCTGGAGTTGTCGTCCAATTATGTCCGATACGTGGTCTATTAGTGAAAGATCTGGTGTTCTAACAGGCCACGGCAACATGTCGACACTCTGTAGATCATGTTGGGTTACAACAGAGGTATGCGGGCGAGCGTTATCCTGTTGGAAATCACCCCATGGAATGCTGTTTATGAATGGCAGCACAACCGGTTGAATCACCAGACCGACGTACAACTGTGCCATCAGGGTGCGTGGGATAACCACGAGAGTGCTCCTGCTGTCATAAGAAATTACTCCCCAGACCATAACTCCAGGTGTAGGTACAGTGTGTCTCGGCCGCAGACAGGTTGGTTGCAGGAGCTCACCTGGCCTCCTTCTAACCAACACACGGCCATCACTGGCACTCAGGCAGAACCGGCTTTCATCAGAAAACACAACAGATCTCCACTCCGTCCTCCAATGAGATCTAGCTTGACACCACTGACGTCGCAAACGGCAGTGGTTTGGAGTAAGTGGAATGCACGCTACAGGGCGCCTGGCTCTGAGCTGTCCTTCAAGTAACCGATTTGTTGGTTGGTTGGTTGGTTGGTTGATTTTTATGGCGCAAGGGCCATGGTTGGCCAAATAGCGCTAGACAAAGAACTATCAGCTACAGATTTTTAAAAGCGTGGAAAATGATTAAGAGCAGACAGGCTTGGTAAAAGTTGAAAGGAGGACGATGAAAGCTGTGAAGACAAGTTAGTTAATTAGGTTTATATAAAAAGTTATTAATTTACTAGTATAATTATTATCATTTTTTTGTTAACACAACTACACAAAGGATGAGGAGGGGGACGAACCGTCACTCTCCTCCCGCCCACACTCCTCTGCAATGCTGGCCGAGGGCGGTGACGGACTGTCACTCTCCTCCCCCCCATGTTCCTCTGCAATGTTGGATGAGGCTGGAGACGAACTGTCACTCTCCTCCCCCCCATGTTCCTCTATAATGTTGGTTGAGGGTGGGGACCTCGCTGAGTCTGAGACAGTTGCAATGTTGGTCAGGCGGACCGCGACAGTTGGATGGACACTGCACACCTTTGCGGATTGAGGGCCGGGTCTTCCGCATGTGCAGGCTTTTTGCTGGGAACTGGAAGAGTCGGTCGTCTTCAAAATACAAGGCGCAGACTCAGCTATTCGAAAAATCTGGAGCTCGGTGAAATCCACCTGTGTTGCTTGTTCAGCTGTAGATCGCTTGGCAAGGGCGGCGAGAGCTACAGGGCGCGGAACAAAGGGCTGCACGGGTTGTGGCAGAGACTGAACTACTGCGGCAAAAGTACGCTGGCGGTTGGTGGGTATACCCAACTTGGCCTTGGCAGCAGGGTACGAGAGGCCTTCCAGGGTCTTGAGGCGCTGGATCGGCATCTCGTCCTTCCATTTCATACAGTTGCGGGAGTAAGCTGCATGGGCCTTACCACAGTTAACACAGCAGGCCGCAGAAGTGCAACCTTCCCCGTCATGTTCAGTGGAGCCACAATTTGCGCAACGAGCGGAACTCTTACAGAAACGTTGTGAATGCCCGTACCTCTGGCACCTGAAACAGCGCAGAGGACTGGGAATGTACGGGCGAACTCCACAGACCAAGTAGCCAGCCTTGATTTCGGTCGGAACTTTCGGAGAGTTAAAAGTCAAGATGACATTTTTAGACTTAATCAAAGAGCCATCGCGCCGGAACATCATACAACGTGCAGCAATAACACCTTGATCTGCAAGTTCAGTCACCAATTCGTCTTCACTGCATGGCAAGAGATCAAACTCCGAAATAACACCCCGAGAGGTGTTAAGAAACGGGTGAGGTGTCACTTTGACAGGAATGCCTTGAAGACTAGTGAGGTGCAGAAGAGTGTTACTCTGAGAAACACTGCAAGTTTGGACAAGCAGGTCCCCAGAGCGAAGCTTCCTCACAGACTTCAAGGGGCCAACCGCAGCGTCCAAAGGTTTAGAAATGAAATAGGGAGATCTGGTGGATAGTCTCTCATTCGGATCGATGGATTCTACAACTAAGTGTGTAGCATGCGTAGTCACAGCAATCGAGGGAGACGACGCTTCGGAGCAACTGGTACAGCTGCCGAAGAAGAGGTTCCACATTCTTGGTCCAGGTCAAGGTCTAAAGATCGTTTAAGGGTATGAGACTTGGTAGGTTGAGAAGACGAAGGAGAGTCGTTGACAACTATCATTTTCTCAGGTGACTTAAATTTGGAGTTTTTGTGTTTGTTTTTACCCATGGAAAAAAGGAGGAAGATTCGTCTGCAAACTACTCCACCCACCACCGAGCCCTACAAGGGAGAACTGGAGGTCTGCAAGCCAAGAAAATGACGCTGGACACAGTTCTGGAGCTTATACGTTGCAGATATAGTCCGTTGGCTGTGATCACACGCTCTCGGCGGACACTTCGGCCTCCGGGTACCGTCATGCCAACGCCTTTGGCATGATCCCACAGCCCCCAGGCTTACCCTGCCGTGCTATACGACAAAAAAGCCGCTAAAGCCCTGTACACAACTTGGTACAAGACTTCTGACTAAAGGTGGGTTAGTCTCTAGCCTCCCGTTTACAGCGAAGCCGGGGTCGAAGAGGAGTGTTGGTACACAGGAGGCACTGCTCCGGTCTCCTGCGACCTCAGCCGCCAGACATCCCATTTCCGCCTCACGGGTCTCCGCACGCGGCAAACATGCAGGTAGGTCTAGCACCCAAACCAGCTAAAAGGAAAAAAGTAATCCAAGGAAGACAAAACCCTGGAAGGGAACCTAAACGGAATCTCAGCAACCTACGAACTGAGTGGTTAATATAAAACAGTTAGTGGTGGAGGGTAGCAAAACCACAAGACCGGGGTGTTAGTACATAACGTGGTAGCGATTAGGTAGAGAATACAACACGGGCAACTAGCCAGTGGAGAAAATAAATAAAAACAAAAAAGCGAGACACAAGACCAGCTCGGGATCGTGGGGCCGCGACTCCCCAACAGCTGGATGAACAGCCGTCCCTGCAAGCACCAACAGCACCAAAACAAGAAAAAAACAAGCTGTGGCATGACATCAGATGTTGACCAGTCACAAGGTCAGCTCGGGCCGTGGGGGCACCGCTCCCCAAATAACTGGAAAACCAGTTATCCCCGTGCGGGGTAACCGATTTGTAACAGTTCGTTCTGTCACGGTGGTGTCAACTGCAGCCCGAATTGCTGCCGCAGACGCGGTACGATGCGCCACGGCCATACGCCGTACGCGGCGGTCTTCCCTCTCAGTAGTGCCACGTGGCCAGCCGGAACCCGGTCTTCTTGAGGCAGTACCTTCCCTTGACCACCGCTGCCAACAATTATGCACAGTAGCTATATTCCTGCCAAGTCGTTCTGCAATATTGCAGAACGAAAATCCACCTTCTCGTATCCCTATAACACGACCTCGTTCAAACTCCGTGAGCTGTTGATAATGGCTTCTTCGTCTTCTTAAAGTATTCTTGACTAACATCAACACACTACGTCGAATCTCAACGACAACTAACGCTCACGAACGTTACAGCGCGTATTTACAGCAAACCTTCTTTGCATGTTCCGAGGGGCGGTACTAGCGCCACACGTATGCACCGAGCGCGAAATTTGCATAGACGTCATCTTACAGATGTACTCTCACTGCCTACCAACTGTCGTTTGTCTAACACAACCCCTTCTTGGTGTTGGGATTTTTTTTTCCGTTAGTGTATTTTAATTATAAGTTCGAAAGAAATTCGATTAAATTATTTTCAGCAGCAGATTGCATATAATCAGTTTTGGATACTAATAATGAATGTGTGGTAGGTCTAAGGAATTCGAAACATTTTTGTATATATATATATTTTGTTTTGAACAATTTAGTGAAACCTAGTATTAAAATTTGTAGACATAAGTTTCTTTACATTCTCTGGTTACATACATGACTGCGTTACTCTGTTCGATAGTTTTGAATTATTTTTACCGTTCAAAGTCGTATAAATAGTTAAAAAAATAAAAATTGTTTTCAATCAACTTTTTCTTTTTCAACTTTGAATTCACATAATTTTTTGTTTGCTTTGAATCAGCCTTTTTATTAGATACTTCGAACTTTGACAGTTTCTCCTTTAGCCAAAATAAATGCAAAATACATTTTAGTTGTTTCAGTTATATGCTCTCAGTATTTTATATGTAAAAGATATTAAAATTTTCTTTCATCATCAGCTGATTTTTTACATGAGTACAGCTATAAAAATGTAAACATATAAAGTTCTGTACACAATGCTTAAAATTTTTGCAAATGATTCGGCTAAGAAATAAATTTTATCTCCTAAATATACTCTCAGAATCCGGCACACAACACAATCTACATTATTGCAGAGAAGCTGTTTTTAGATGTCACTGCTGATACAGTGACTGATTCTTTAACAAAGCGTCGTCTAAATTGTATCTTTCCCTTTAATAGGTCAGTAGCCGCATAGGTGGTGCAGTGATCTCAGCGATGGCTTCTGATCATTCGTCTGGGAAGTGTCTTGATTCGAATCCCGTGAGGCTTCGATGTTGTGTTTGTCTTACCGCACTAGCTCTCAGGCTTCCCTGGAGTCAGTGGTCGAAAATTAGGGGCGGGAGACTGCTTATAACCCTCTATGTTTCCCACTGTGGTCTTTAAACCTTCCATTAAAAAATCATTAAGTTATATCATACATCTATGTCTCTAGAAGCAGAATTTTCGAATTTATTTGAGATGACATAGAGTACATTGTCCCAGCAATGTCGTACCTGCAATGCAAACATCCTTTCGAAAAGGAAATCACTTTGGTGTTTCGAAAAAAAACCATTCTATTCCGAATCAAAGAATACGGAGAAAACTGAATATCATTTTTTTCGGCTTTAGAAAATTGAGCACAGTTTGGTAAGAAATATGAACATACATTTTTTAATGAGCAGAGTATGGTCTTTTTCAGTCGAGCTTTTATGTGCGTCTTTAAAGTGCCAAATTTTCGAAAGAAAGATGTGCACTATCTATTCCTTTCAAGGAAAGCTAATTACAGTAAACACGCATATAACGAGCTCGAATAATACGGACATCTATATTAACCAAAGTTTTTACAGATCCCTTGATCATGGTAACATGCTTCTTTTTTTCCGTAAATTATAAAAATATTTTCTAAAAAAACGCCTATATCGAAATTCATCACGATTATCAACATACAATAGTGGAATTCACGTAGCTTTTTCAATGGAAAACAATGAATCACTCCCAGTTGAGAAGAAAACCATATTATTCTATACTGACATGTGTACCGTGTGTATGATAACACCGTTTCAGCTGCTTTTTTACCGATGCTTTGCTAACGACACGTTTCACAGACGTACATCTTCTGGGGAAACATTGTCTGTTTACCACTCTTCTCGCCGCGTTGCAATTCCTCAAATTCTGTTCAGAAGATCATAGAGTTTGTTTGGCATCTAGAAATAACTTAACCACCTCGTCAGAGGAAGTTGAAAATGAAAGGCACAAAACAAAGGAGATCTATCTTATTTCTCCGACGTATCATATAGCACCTGAAATTGCAAGATTTTGGCAGATATATTGGCATTTACGTTGGTTAAATGTCTCGTTTATTTGTTTATATTATCTTTCTAGCTTTATTTTCAAATAACAAGTATGATTCCCCTTCGATTAATTCACAAATGGTATATAACGTATCAGTTTTAATCTGTCATAACCTAATGTGCCAAAAGACAGCCATTTTCTTATCTCAAGATTATAATGAAGTTCGTATCTTTGAATTTCTTTGACTGTCCCATCAACTTAGTTATATATGGGTTCGTCTGTATTATAAAATGCCAGCAGTAAAACTCATAATCTCCTATGCAATGAGTATTGTTAACGGAAAAAAATAATTTTTCAAATACAAATTATAAAATCAGAGTTATCGGGATGTTCATGCAAGATAGTGCCAGTGTGCAATGCAAACAGAAAAAGCTTTTTATTGGTATTTAAGCACAACGTGTACTGAGTGACATATATATACTGACAAATATATATATAAATTGAATGCGGTTTTTAAAGACCACCTTGAGCAACTGAGTGTTTTGTAACATGCTGCTCGTCTTTAATTGATTGCCACTAGTTCGTGAGAAGGAATTGAGCCAGTGCCGTAAGTCAAACACGGCGTACATGCCGCAACGTGATTCGAACGAGTCATTGAGTTCTCAGTTTCTTTGCTGCTCTCTGATTCAGAGAAAAAACGACACAGAATTTGTAATTGAGCCACGTGAAAACGAAACTTCACAAAAGCATCGTACCTATTACTAAACACATGATGAAAATAGCATTTTCCCGCATAAACATTATGCTGGTCAGACATTTCAGCTGGAAAAAATCCTGTTTTTCTAAACCGATTGGAAATGTCAATTTATGGAATCATCAGAACGTCATAAACGTGCAATTAAGTCACCTACAGACGAAACTTAAGGGAGGTGTAAGAAAAAAGTTTTTGTTTAGGTATTTTACTTTCCCTTATAAAACTGAATTGTTATATTAAAGACTGTCATAAATAGCGAACTATACGACCTTCACACATCCATGATATAAAAACAGTGGGACAAAATATGGTCATTTTTTAGCAACTTAAATTGTATTTTCCAGTTAAATTTCGTCTTAACTGACAACTCATTTGAAGATGTAATGAAATACTAGAAAACGACAGATTTTGTAACTGTTTGGCATCCTGCCAAATTTCAGGATTTTAAAATGTTTAAGGTTGCGCAGCACAAGGTACATCTATTTCTTAGTATTATCCATTTTTCAAATGAAAAACCGGACACCATGATCAAAATCATCAACACGGTTTCCCTTTGTTATTTCCATCGTGTGGTTTCATAAATGTGGCCGAATTATTGGAACTTATTTTACCACCGATTATAATTAAACTTTTCATAAAAACACAGGACAGGAAACGCTTTCGGACAAAAATGAATCGGGTATATACTAAACATGCGTGCAACTCGTTTTCTAAATGATTGAAGGGTAATAATGACGGCTCGACTTCAGGAGCACTACTGGTGAATTAATTCAGAAAAATAATTTAGTCTAGCTAGCGTATAGAGAAAATCATCCCATTGACTCCCTCATTTTATGACCGAATTGCAATAAACGAATGGTTCTCACAAACGTTGATATTTTGCTTCATCACTAATATTATCGGCTTCATTGATATATTTTAGCGTTTCACCGCTAGGGGCATACACGTCGTTTTCATGTGATCGGTGGTTGTGACAATTACAGAAATGCCCTAAGTGGCATATCCTTGTGAGCCCCGTCATCCATAAAGCAGCTCCAGCCCAACTTTGCTGAAAAATACACAGCATAACACAATGAATATCACTATACCTACACACATACACTGAATGATAAGTGAAATGTGACCACTACTTAATGCAGTTCGGTGGTTCTCTTTCAACCGCATTACAGCAGCTTTCCGACATGACATCCATTCAATAAAATGCAAGAAGCAGTTGGTAGATATGGCCGACCACGCTACGTGTAATACGGCCTTCAGTGCAGTTATGGAGGTAATTAGTGTATGCAGACGACTGATATGTCATTCAATAGTGTCCCACAAATGCTCCATGGGACAGATATGATATCGAGAAGGTTGGGAGGGCAATCGATATTCTGGAAGTCTGAACTGTGCTCCTGAAACTATCCCTGTACAATATTGGACCTTTAGCTCGGCGCATTTTTATCGTGAAAGATGCCGTCACCATCCGAAAAAAGGGCAGCATTACTGCTTGGAAACTGTAATCAATCAATTCATGATGGTATACAAAAGTCATACGTTGTTCCGTTTGTTCTGACATTAACGCCAGGAACTTGTACCAGAGTTCCAAATTTCTGTCAGGTAAATATCCCTCACATCATACAACCGCCTCTAAGAGCTTACGCAGTGGAGACTATGCAGGATACATCGAGTGCTTCAGGTTGTTTGTGCCGAATATGAACACTACCATCCAGGGAGTGGAGTAAAAGCACGACTAGTCAGTCTAGCACGCTTTATCCCATTCACCGCCGACCAACTTGCATAATCTTTGCACCTGACGTAACTTTTGGGCTGACGAACCATGGTTTGGGCAAGATATTGTCGGGGTCGTCTGCTGCTTCGTCCAGAGCGTGAAACGTATGGCCATGCCTGATACACATCCGGGGTGTCTTTTGTTTTATTGAGTTATCAACTGTTGAAATTTTTCGTGTCTGTTGGCCTGCACTAGTCGCCGAACGAGGCGCTCACCTTTAACATCAACCTTTCCTTGACCTGAGGAGTTTTACCTACGGGTCGGTGTTTGACGATTTTCGCGCTTATCCTCATACTCTTTAAATACAAAGGCTAGTGACCATCTCACCAGTTTAGCCATTAGGTAAAGCGAGGCACCCGTTGTCGTAGTTCCCAACACCTGTTCGTTCTCAAAATCTTATAAATCCTTCCGTTTACCAATCACGCTGCCAATTTTAGTACCTACTGCTGCACTCATACCTTATATATGCCACGTTGGTCGACTAATCGCGTCCTTTCGAAATCACGGAGTCAGCTGGCCGCATCTCCTTTCGAGAGGTTGATATTAGTGCAGTTATTACTCGGTAGATGTCTTGGCGTTCATCTTACAACCTCCCCGAAACATAAGTCTATCAGGAAGGAGCATGATAAATTGAGTCTTGAGACAATACAAATTTTAATATCTCCCTAACTGCTCCGTATGATGTTATGGCACACGAAGTAACGTAAGTTGCCTAATATTTTTATCATGTGTGACTGCATATAAGTATTAGACATGATGTCAACATTAATTTTTCTTTTTTCGTATTTGCCCTCTGTTCGCACACGAAGACGTATTACATTTATAATTTACATACGCTACGATATTTTTGTAACGTATACTCTATATTCACTTTCCTTTTGATTTTACTATCTCTGGTTATTTTATTTTACTATGTAAATTATCTTCTTACTGAACGAAATATTATTTCACCCGATGAATGAGGTCTGGCAATGAGTGTAAGTCATGACGTGGTCGTAGATAGTATATATAGGCGCGTTCATCGATAGCCAGGAGAGCGTTTGTTGTTATAAGGAGAGCGTTTGTTGTTATAGGGAGAGCGTTTGTTGTTATAAAGAGAGCGTTTGTTATTGAAGGGAGAGATTTTGTTGTTGTACGGAGAGTGTTGATTTATGTGAAACGAGTTGTGTGTGTGCGTTGGATGATTAAGAGTTGCATAATAAAAGAGCTTTGTCGTAAGTACGTCTTTCTCCATTAATAGTTTTTGTCAGATCTCTGTCTGACTGTTAGGTTTATGTCATTCTAATTACTACCAGTTATAAGTTTGTTCAATACGATTACTACACTACTAGCAGGAGACTTTATTCATGTTCTTAATTAACTAGTAACAACAACCATTTGAATTCACTCTTTGAAGCTGAGTACAAGCATATCATTCAGTAGCAGAAGCATTATACTTAGCTCAATAGGAAAGCTTCATTATTATCATTAGCTAGCTGGTAGAAAGAGCTTATTCATTATAATTAGCTTAGCGGAAAGAAAATAAAGCCAATTCATTATAATTGGCGCCCGAACTTTTCTCGAAAACGAGATCTTGACAATTCTTACCCATGTCTTCACTACCTGAGACAACTTCAATTTTCCACCCTAAGACAAGTTTCGGTGGTGATGGGATTAATCTCGACCATCTGCAAGAAGCCTGTGGGGCTCACTTTGATATAAGTGATCTACACGTACCCAGGCATTCTTCACAATTTCGTAATGCACCAGTTTCCTATTACTCTGAGTCGCGGGTCGTACCTGAGGGAGTTCAATCCTCTCAGCGAAGCAGAATGCTTGCCCATTTCGTGCCGCATGCAGGAACAATTCATTTCAATGGTTTGGAGGGGTCCTTAAAGTTCCTCGAAGATCTGGAAGATCATTTTGATCTATATAATATTCCTAAAGACTGCAAAGTCCAAATCGCCGGCACTTGCTTGAGGGATACCGCTAAGACCTGGTATCGGCAGTGGAGAGTGTTGAACCCAGATTCTCATTATGAGAATTTCCGTGCAGAATTCTTGGAGGTCTTTCCTTTCAGCCTCAGTCGAGCTAGCCTTGCTCAACAGCTTTTTCTCGTCAGCAAGGTCCCAACGATAGCCCTGTTGCATTTGCGTTGGAAACTACACGCTTATATAACCTATGGGATCCACGTGCCAGTCATGTTGACATGTTGGATACCCTCGTGCAGCAGCTCGACCCATTCTTACAAGATTTTCTTGAGGTTCGACACCCTGCCACAATTCATGACTTCCTTCGCCTCATACGAACGTATGAAGAGCGACATGGCAAAACATGGTTCAACTCACCATGCTCGGGCACCCCGCGAGGCTTATTACGAAAATCCTCAGCTGCATAATAGGCATAACTTTCAGCGCGAGCATACACAAGTGCACATCCAAGCTTCATACGTTCCACCACACAGAAGAGTGGCAAACCAACAGCGAGTTTCTGAACAAGCTTCGGGATATCGTACAAATGCACAGTATGCTCGACCCCGTTCCAATCATCAGCATTCGGAACGTTTTCATGCTCAGGGCAATGATAATTTTTCTGCCCGGGCTGAGGGCAGAAGTAATAGATATGAAAATGTCAACAGACACGCGGAGTTCCCGACGCAGGTTTCACGCAGTTTTCCTCATCGTGAAAATTTTCCCGATACCCGGCAGGGTCGAGGTTTCAGACCGCATGATAATCCAACCAGGAATCCTTTAAACTTCCGAAGGAAGTAGACCAAGGGTTGGTCCTGCTTCCTGATACCAAGAATTCTGACCCTAAAACCGTATTAGTGACGGTTCAAACTACTCAGTTGCCTGATGTCTTCTTGACAATTGAAGATATTATTGTCGAGACAAAGTTCGACACTGGTTCTGAAATATCAGCCCTAAATACGAGGTTTTGCACTGACAATTTTTCCTGCAGTCCTCGTTCAGCCTGCGACACAGTATTTGCGAAGTGCAAATAATGAAATCTTCAGTATCACAGGAACTGTCACATTATCTTTAGTGCTGGGAAAAGCTCGTTTTACGCATTCTTTCCTGCTTATAGACGAGCTACCTGTGAAATGTTTAATAGGAATGGACTTTATTCATAAGTTTTAAATAACTTTGAATTTCGTACAACATGTGATTTCCTTTCCGGATCCTGTCGAAATTATTCCTACGGTTCCTGTAGATATAACAAGTTTGTTATTGAGTAACCAATTGAATTAGAGGCAACGAAACCAGCTTTCTCTCCTTTTACAGGAAAGCCCTGGTTTATTTTCTGACTAACCTGGTTTCACACAGGTGGTTTATCATGTCATTGACACTGATGGTTCGAAACCGATTGCGACGAAACCTTACCCTTGTGCTCCACATAAGAAACAGGAAATGCAACGTCAAATTTCTGAAATGATTAAACAGGGCATAATCAGGGAATCAACAAGCGCCTGGGCTGCTCCTGCCTTTTTTGGTTCCAAAGAAACAACCCAATGAATTTCGTTTCGTGACAGATTTCCGCAAGCTCAACCAAGTCACAAAAACGATCAATTATCCACTACCTCTCATGTCACATATTTTAAATGACCTGTCGTCAACCAAATGGATGTCAACCTTGGATTTGGCGAGTGGATAATGGCAGGTGGCAGTACATCCGGACTCTGTCGATAAAACTGGCTTTGTGACTCCTTTTGGGGTTTATGAATACTTACGTATGCCCTTTGGACTAGCTTTTGCACCTGCTACTTTCCAAAAGCTTATGGATACGGTTCTCAGACCTGTCCTGGGTCCCCATGTGCATGTATATTTGGATGATAGTATTATTACATCCGAGACTTTTGACGAGCACCTTTCTCTGCTCCAACAGGTGTTCCAACTCATATACAAATATACAATGCTGGCTTGACGTTAAAACCGAGTAAATGCCAGATAGCGAGGGACGAGATTGTATATCTGGGGTTGAAAATCACTCCCCACGGCTTATTTACGGATAATGAAAAAATTAGGCCTATTGTTGACTTTCCTCGGCCTAAAATAGCAAAAGAACTATCACGCTTTCTGGGAATGACCGGATGGTATCAACAGTTCGTCCCCGCTTATGCCACAATCTGTGAGCCATTGTATGCTTTAAAACGTAAATACAAGAAGTTTGTTTGGACACCTAAAGGCTAACGCTGCATTTGAAACACTGCAGTCTGCGTTGACTCAGCCTCCGGTGTTGGCTTTCCCGGATCATACTAAAGAATTTGATATTTATACTGACGCATCCGGAGTTGGTCTTGGTTGCGTTTTGTCACAAGCTGGGCATCCAATAGCTTTTGCGGCTCGTATTTAGCCAAAGCTGAACGCAATTATTCAGCTACGGAACGTGAATGTCTTGCTGTTGTGTATGCGCTGAATAAATTTCAATGTTATCTTAACGAATTGACAGTTAACATAATTACGGATCATTCTGCCCTTCAGTATTTGAATTCTGCTAAGCACCTATCTCAAAGACTTATGAAGTGGGCTCTGAAGTTACAAGAGAGCAATATCAAAATTTAGTATCAGCCAGGTCATAAGAATCAATTACCGGACGCATTGTCTCGCGTTCCGATTAGTGGGGTCCCCACAGAAACTACTCCTGATTGTCAGCCATTACTTCTAATAGCTGATATAACATCCAGAGAGCAGATAATGGCAGAATTAATAAATGATCCAGATTTTGGGGATATCTATAATTTTTGCTTGCGGGTTCGCCGCTACAAAGTGATCCTTCTCTGGCTGGGAGGTCACAACATTTTGAAGTAATAGAGGGTCTTCTTTACTATACGAAATCTAGGACTACTAGGGCAGAGTTTCGCGCATGTATTCCGCGAATCCTTAGAATGGCCCTTTTAAATGAATTTCATGACAAACCTCTTGCAGGCCATTTAGGTATTCGCAAGACCCGTTGTAAATTGCGGGATGTTGCCTATTGGCCTGGCATGTACCAAAGTGTGCTCGCATACGTTCAATCATGTCACTTGTGTAAGATTAATAATTACCGTAATGTAAGACCGGCCGGTCACTTGAAACCTAGTTCAAGTTCTCATGTTTTTGATATTATTTCAATAGATTTATTGGGACCTTATCCTTTATCTGTTAAAAACAAAGCTCGTTACGTTTTAGTACTAACTGATAATTTTTCTAAATGGGTTGAAGTTTTTCCCATTAAAGCCGCTACGGCAGAAGTTATTTGCAATGTATTAGTTAATGAAGTATTTTCTAGATATGGTGCACCTAATAAAGTAGTTTCGGATAATGGTCCTCAATTTATTTCTGACATTTTTGAAAGAATGTGTGCGAGACTACACATTAAACATAAATTCATTTCCCCATATCATCCCCAGAGTAATCCTGCGGAACGCGTTAACCGTACGCTAGTGAAAATGATTGCTACATTTGTAATGGATCATCATGAAAGATGGGATGACCATTTGGAGCTTTTTGCGTTCGCTCTCCGCTCGTCTGTCCACGAATCTACTAAAATTACTCCTGCAGAACTTTTTCTGGGTCGCAAAATTAAAACCCCTTTTGAAAATTTAACGGGGATTATCGACGAACTAAACCAGCGACCAACTCCGCAATCAGTACGAATCATGGCAGAAAAAGCTCGTGTTGCAATGCTAGGAGCACAAGCGGCTCAAGCAAGATATTATAATACTAGGCGTAGGGAACCAGATCTTGTCGTTGGAGATCTCACTCTCGTGGAAACGCACTTCCAGTCTTCTGTTTCGCATACTTTAGTGAAGAAATTTGCACCCAGCTACGAAGGTCCATATCGGGTGACAAATGTGTTTGAAAATAACATTGTTCTTGAAAAACCTGACAATCAATTTCAATACGTACACGTTGATCAGTGTCGCAAGTATCATGAACGAAATATCGATTTCATAATCAATCCTACTCAACCTTCTGTTCCACAGACTCAAGAGTCCATATCTCACGATCAACCGCCAGAAATTTTGGACGAACCAACAAACATTTTTGAAGAATCTCCAGTGATTTTTTTCACCCTCCCCTCCTAAAGACGGGTTTCCAAACACGCAACCTGATTCTCACTTGAGACCAAGGCTCGAATCAAGTTCTTCGAATACTAGTATCGTTCCTTTCCCTCCAACCATTGCCAAGACTATTGCTGCGCCGTTTCCTGATAACTCTGCACCAACGCAGGCTCCTACTTCTTTGAATACCACGTCAGAAAGTATTCCTATAGGCAAAAATAAACATCGCCCTGCACGACCACTGAATTACAGCAGCGACTCAGAGGCTTCGGACATTTCGGATTTATCAGTTATTAACAATAATTTCAATATTACAAACCGTCCAGAACCACCAAAAGCTGGGCGCAAACGTAACTTGTCTCCCCAATCTGCATCGCCGCAACAGTGACGACGGCAGAAATCTTTGCATCCGCCCGGGTTTCGCCCCTGGAACCTACGCTCGGGGCAAACAGGGCCGATGCCTGCTGCTACTCTTATGCCACGCGGGCGTAAGCGGAAGCAAACGATGTGGCCGAAGCCACGTCCGTCCAAAAGAATACTGGAAGGACACAACGGGCCCCAGCACAAAGGGACTCCATATCAAAGCCTGGAGGAGCCCGTTCCTATTAGTCGCAAGGATTTCCGGACCGCCAGACTTCAGCCATTCCTGACCGTTCTTCTCAGCTGCAGGGATTTCCGGACCCACAGACTTCAGCCGTTCCGGACCGACGGATTTCCGCCATTCCTGACCGTTCCCGTCAGCCGTCGGGATTTCTTGACCGACAGCAGACCGATGTTCCAGATCCATTAAAGTCCTTGAAAAGATCCAAGCCACCTGATTTTACCAGTCCGATTAGGCCTGGAAAACGTTATCGCACTAGAGTTTTTTATGCGTCCTCGAGATAAGTAAGTTCTCGTGGACAGGTTCTTTTCTCAGTTTGTTGTTTTTCCTGCACGACCAGTTGGGCGTGTCAGAATTTCTTTTTTTTTCGTGTGGGCCTATGCATTCTTTTTTGTGTATATATGCGTTTTTTTTTATTTCTTCTATGTCCATCTACTAATCCTAATTTTTTTTATATATCTATGTGCTTAGGGGTAAAATAATAAAATTGTTACTGTTAGGCAGCTCCAGGTAATCTTCGCTGCTGATACAGTTGGTATGTATTCAACGAATAATGCGAACGTAATTTGAAAGTAAAATAATAAAATTGTTACTGTTAGGTAGCTCCAGGCAATCTTCGCTGCTGATACAGTTGGTATGTATTCACCGAATAATGAGAACGTCATTTGAAATTAAAAAAGTGATTCCTGCTAGGCAGAATAAAAGGAAGGTATGCCGATGCAGGTTTGTTTTGTTCAACAATACAAGTTTCACAGACGAATACAAATTTCTTACTTTTGTCATGCCAAGTTTGATAATGTAAATACTGCTGCCACCAAACAACAAAACAAAAAAGAGGTCGAGAAACGTAATTCAACGAAGTTTAAAACTTACACTCCAAAATTGATAGGTTTTTCGGAAAAAAAAATTAAGGGGGAAATGATGTAACGTATACTTTATATTCACTTTCCTTTTGATTTTACTATCTCTGGTTATTTTATTTTACTATGTAAATTACCTTCTTACTGAACGAAATATTATTTCACCCGATGAATGAGATCTGGCAATGAGTGTAAGTCATGACGTGGTGGTAGCTAGTATATATAGGCGCGTTCATCGATAGCCAGGAGAGCGTTTGATGTTATAAGGAGAGCGTTTGTTGTTATAAGGAGAGCGTTTGTTGTTATAGGGAGAGCGTTTGTTGTTATAAAGAGAGCGTTTGTTATTGAAGGGAGAGATTTTGTTGTTGTACGGAGAGTGTTGATTTATGTGAAACGAGTTGTGTGTGTGCGTTGGATGATTAAGAGTTGCATAATAAAAAGAGCTTTGTCGTAAGTACGTCTTTCTCCATTAATAGTTTTTGTCAGATCTCTGTCTGACTGTTAGGTTTATGTCATTCTAATTACTACCAGTCATAAGTTTGTTCAATACGATTACTACACTACTAGCAGGAGACTTTATTCATGTTCTTAATTAACTAGTAACAACAACCATTTGAATTCACTCTTTGAAGCTGAGTACAAGCATATCATTCAGTAGCAGAAGCATTATACTTAGCTCAATAGGAAAGCTTCATTATTATCATTAGCTAGCTGGTAGAAAGAGCTCATTCATTATAATTAGCTTAGCGGAAAGAAAATAAAGCTAATTCATTATATTTTGTGATAGGGTTTACCTTTAAAGTGGTTGTAAATTTGTTATGAAAATCTCTCTGCAACACACAATGTTAGAACTCTTGCCGTAGTGATGCATGCATGAGCTTTCTGAAAAATTATTTCCGCCGTTCTCACGGGCCACTCAGTTTCGCATCTACGAAAGTGTTGTTGCATTGCTGTCTTCCTCATCCTCTGACGCATGCTACCACACGTATCATTCAGTACCTTTCAGAATATCTCTAGCTATTAAGTATTAAATAGTCCAGACTGTTGAAACTATTTAATTCCAGTAGCGCCAACCAACGCAAAGTTCGTTTTATTACACTTGAAACACTAAGTATTAGACAAATCAAACTTGAACACGCGTAATACACTTAAACTCTCATAAACCGAACTCGCATAAATTGGAATTGCGCATTAACCGAAGCTTTTATAGATATTTTGAACTTCGTAATATTTACCGTTATTTAGTATTTTTTGGAAAAACCGATTATTCAAATTCCGTACAGTATTTAGCAAACAAAATGAGTGCCATTCACCCAATTCGTACTCTTTAAAACAACTCGATCTGATTACGTACAGGAGACTGCAGAATTCAGAGGGTGTGCAGAATTTACAGTAAACGCACGTGAATTTATCCTTTAATCACGTAGTATTTCTTTCGTTATTGTTCGTAAAGTGTGAAACAAGTAGAAAGGCGTCTATATGCAAAGCTAACTCAGGATGTTTGTGTGGTGTGGGGATTGAGAACAAGAAAATATCATGAAAAAAAAAACGATGATTCCAAAGAAGAGGCAGATGAGGACAAAAAATTAAAATGTCACTACCTAAGTGGAATATATAAAGGGAAGGAAGAAAGTCCGAAAAAGTGTCACTGAAGATATAAGAAAATTTAAATGGGAACTAGATAGGAAAGTAACTGAAAAAATTAGCATCTCCGTAAGGGAAGAAAACGTATTATGGCACTGGAAAAACAAGATAGCACTGTAACAAGAAATCGAGGCGAGATTTTTGAAAAGGGTGAAAGATTTCAGCTCAAACTATATGAAAAATTTGATACATCCGCTCTAGACATTACGAAAGGTAACAATTCCAATGTCCCTCCAGACGTTACATATGTAATTACGAACATGAAACGGGAAAAAAGCTCCAGGAGAAGATGTAACTACCGTGGACATTATACAAGATTAAGCTGAGAAACGGAAACTATTCTCGCTTAAGTTTTCACTACATGTCTCAATTAAGAGAAGGTTCCTGAGGATTGGAACAATGTTAAAATGATCCAGCTACATAAAAAAGTTGACAATGAAGATCTATTTCATTGACTGCGCATTTGCTTTACATTTGCAAACGACTTCAGGTTTAATAAGCGTTTTAGATTAAAATTCATTGCATATAGGACATTCATAGACAAAAGAACGTAAGTAGTTTATATTTCATGGATTCTAAAACACCACGCAATAACTGAGCAGCATTTCTGCTAAGAGAAATGTATGATATGCATATCTGGCAAACCAGTTTTAGAATATCCTATCCAAAATGAAGTAATTGTCATTAAATTAATTCTGTTCAACATAATTCCTGAGAGCTTGAAACAAAAATCGCAGATACCGGAGAAACATATTACATTCACACACAACGAAATTTGCGCACCAAGAAAGAATTATCGGATTGAACTGAAATTTTTTGGACGTAATGATACAGATGAATGATGCAATTGATGGCAAAAACAGTGCTGTAGAACAATTACATAGGGATCTGTGGCACGCAGACTGGCGTCGCACTTCCTAGTGCGGCGATACATGCTGCTATATGGTCCGGCGTGGAGACGAACAGACGCCTGAAGCTGTCTTGCTGCAGACGGGCCCACACGTATTGCTGCAACACTGCGGCAGCTATCGCTTCAACTTGTCTCACACAAGCTCAATAGGGAGACTGTCCGGGGAGCGGGCAAGCCAAGGGAATGTCTGGACATGACGCAGAAAGTCCTGTGCAACCCGAGCTGTATGCGGGCGGGGATTATACTGCACCTGTAATCCTGGCCAAGAATGGGAGAACATGAGACCGTAGGATTTCCTCCACATACCGCTGGCACGTCAATGATCTACGTACCACTACTAGAGCTGGTCGGCTATCGTAGACACTGGATTCCCAGACCATAATGCCTGCATTGGGTGCAGTGTGGCGCTCGATAGCAAGGTTGGGACTGTGCCGTTAACTCCGGGAACTCCACACCCACACACGATGATTATCTGTCTCCAAAACGAAGTGGCACTCATCGCTAAAGACCATACGTCACCAGTTTGTGGCGTTGCGCGTATCTCTGGCCTGGCACCACAGCACACGGAGCCAGCGATGTTCCGGTGTTATCGGATGCACACGTAAGCTGCGCAGGGATGGCAGAATTGCTTCCGCGAGGCTCCAGAAAATGATCCGAAGGCACATAGAGCCGCTACATCTTCCTCTATACTGGGCCAGGTCTATGAGGGTTACGTTCGCGTCTGGCGCACGATCCGTCGATTCTCTCTTCCGGTGGTTCTCCTGGGCCACCTGAGCCACTCCGCCGTGTGGCAATAACGTCACGTGTGCACTGCTCCCAACACAGTCCAACGGTACGGTCAGAACGATCCACGTGGCGGGCTATACGTCGCCGCTAGAACTCTGCGGTCTTCATCCGGATGCTCAGTCGTCTCTCAAAGTCCATAAGTTGCGAAAATTGACGTCTCAGGCATCTACCCGGCAGTCTTGTGTACTATTGCTTGAGTCGGCCGGTGCTCTTTGCTTTAATGATGATCGATTACATGCCGATTTATAAAGCTGTCGGTTCGTGCTTGCAGAGCCACCACAGGGTATGTGGTCATGCGCACTCGCACAGAACGTGGATTATTTGCATACCAATATTCACTCTAGTTATTTGCAAAACTTAGCGGCTGCAGCATGTTTTCTTCTAGGTATTCAAATTTCATTGTCAGTGAGTGTATGTTTCATCGAAATTTTCTAAGTAAACTAAAACTTAAAGATTCTATGCGAAACCTTGCTTAATTTATTGTCTGAATTCATTTTCGTGAATCGAATATGAAATAAAATCTGTACTCTCGTATTGTCTGTTTGCAAGTTGTTTCAGTTAACCGAAAATGTTAAATTAATGATTGGAAGTTATTGATGATTTAGAATATATGTTGTAAACGATTTGCAGAAGTACTTCTGGATGAGCATTATGATAAAAGACGCTTACCAAGCAAACAATGCGGGCAGAAATTATTAACCTTTCTCTTTGAGTATGAAGATATTCGGGAGAGTCGTGCGAAACGTTTTGAGAGAGTATAACTAAACATCAGCGGGGAAAGTTTCTTTCGTTAATCGAAAGTCAATAACCCATTTTTTCCAAAGACTCGCTTACATTAGATACAATTATACCTGACTGTCCCACTGACGAAATTAATTTCAAGTCACCTTGGACAAAACTGCTTGCACTTACCTAACATGAGCTTCCAAAGGCAGCCTAATTAAATGCATTGTCTTAACGAATACCATAAAAAGCGAACTACATTCTTAGAGTCTTATTGTAAATAAAAATGCTTAAAATGACGCTTTCTGTTCTTCAGCGGGATTTGGTCGGTTACATTAGGGCTTCTGTACCTTTTTCATACCATCATAACCGCATAAGGCTATGACCAGGATCATGCCAGAAACTTGGCACGTTCATGGATGTCCATTTCGACATCAAGGTGCTTTCCATCATCTCTCTTTTCGCAAACGAGTAATTAAAAGAGTAATCCTGTTAGTACGCAAATAGAGAAGTGCTCCTACTCACCTTATTTGCATCATTAATAATAATTTGCATCAATAAGAAATTCCTAGGCAGAATATATGTATTCAGGAAAATGAAAAAGTTGTTGCCATCAATATGGAACACGAAATAACTCTGTTGCCAACGTTTTAGACAGGTCCTCCATAACTCTTGAAAACCATAAAAACACAACTAAGACATAATGATCTTTAGACACTGCCATTTAGTAAAGATGACGACATGCTGGAACTAAGAAGAAACTGGATCTTTGAAATTGCATCTCAAGTCAAGTAGGAGATCTGCTGAATGCTCATGCGTTGAGAAAAGTGTATTTCTTCCTCTTACGTACAATATCTCGTTCAAGTCAAGAACTACTGCTGTGATTTGTACAATTGCGCAAAATCTTCGGTAAATGAAATGCTTACAATATTCTATTGCTTGAAAGACACACATATGCTATGCGCTTAACGCACTTGCAAGGTACCCAGAATCAGGGTAATCAACAGCTAGTTTGGAAACAGAAAAATACAACACCGACCTTTCAATCTAGATAGCTCCTCCTACCGCCAATGTTGCTCCGAAAGCCAAAACCTCTGAGACAGAACTTCAATATAGGAGCTGAGGTTCTAACGCCATTTTCCTCCCTGTTTGCTGGAAGATCAGGATATGGCATTTCTGTTCATAAAAATTTCAGCGTTACTTCAGTACAAATGTAATGTTAATTACCCACCTCATTTGTGATTTCCTTCAGCCCTACCTTTTTTGTGTCAGTCGCGTACAAAAAGGAATTTATCTCCCTAGTTCCCAGAAGATGCCGGTGTGTTCCATTTCACCTTGCCCCCTTTATATGAAATTAAGATATAGATTATATTTCAATTCCAAAATATTCATTTTTCTACTAAATAGTCCGAATTATTTAAAATATCATTACGCCGTACGAGACTTAATCAATTGTGGCTGAAACATAGTATATTTATGAACATTAATGAATAACACTATAAATGTTATATCATTCCATTTTAACTTCGTCAACAATGTTCCATTATGTTGTTTTAATATCATGATTTCATAATTTAACGACTTTCTCCTTCACGTGTTTTTCTGGCATAGAACGGGCAGTTACGCAACTGGCGTATTAAAAATTTTAAGCAGAACCTATTCTTGTCTTGTATGAGTCAAAAATCCATTGAAGAACGCATAAAGCTTGCCTTTTGAAGTTTCGGATAACACTATAAGATCCATTTTGTTTAAATAAAATCTTCAGATGTAACAACAGCGCTGTGAGACAGAATTTTAAATCGAACTGAAAAAGTAACGAACCTTACCCTTTGTACGGAAGTAAGACATGATCAGCTTGCCTTCCTCTCCCGTAGCGACAGCATTTCGGGTATACATTTAGGTACGCTTGCTTGCACGATTTGACACAAAATGTTTGATTTTACGGATGTGCCGTTTCCACCACCTATAGGGGCACAGGGATTGGTGGTGAGTTTTCAAACGGAACACAAAACTAAACCTAAATCTCAAACCAAGTAATAATTTGTATACTTTCCTTTTTAATACGTAAATTGCTGACTGTAAAATCTGGATAAAATTAAATGTCAGAGGCAATTAATCAATCAATATATACAAATACAGCTATTACAAAAAGAGTTATATGCTGTGGGTACTATAAGATAGAAATTAAATATTTAGCTTCCAGTTTTCGTTTTTAGTAGTATCAACATTTACATTGATTAATGTGGTAAAAATTTAGTAGCACGTGAAAGACGATGCATTCTCTTTTATTTCGTGATAAAAGTTAAAATCATTACCATGGTGTGTGGTTTCTAAGGTTACCAAGGTTAGTTCTGCTGCTAAGCTTAGTTCTTTTACTATTGAATTGACAGTAAATTAAATATGTAGCAGTGGGTTGTCTACAATTGCACAGATTATTAGATAAACGGACTTGCCTATACATTTAGTAGTGCGTGAAAAATGATGTATTCTGTTTTATTCCGTGACAAAATATAAAATGATTACCATGGACTGTGTTTTCTAAGGTTGCAAATGTTAGTTCTCCTCCTAAGCTTAGTTCTTTTACTATTGCACTGACAGTGAACTAAATATTCAGCAGTGGTGCGTCTACCATTACACAGATTGTTAGATAAACGGATTTGCATATACATTTAGTAGTACGTGAAAGATGATGTAGATGATGTATTCTGTTTTTTTCCGCGATAAAAGATGAAATGATTACTATGGATTGTGTTTTTTAAGATTCCCAAGGTTAGTTCTCTTCGTAAGCGTAGTTCTTTTACTATTGCATTGACAGTAAATTAAATTTTGGCTTGGTGTGTCTACCATTACACATATTCTTTTATAGCAGTGGTGCGTCATCAACAGTCTGTGATAAAATCATTATCACAGATTGTTGGATAAACGAATTTGCATATACATTGAGTAGTGCGTGAAAGATGATGTATTCTGTTTTATTCCGTGATAAAAGATAAAATGATTACCATGGATTGTCTTTTGTAAGGTTTCAAAGGTTAGTTCTCTTCCTAAGCTTAGTTCTTTTATTATTGCATTGACAGTAAATTAAATATTTAGCCGTGGTGTGTCTACCATTACACAGATTCTTGGATAAACGGATTTGCATATAAATTTAGTAGCACGTGTAAGATGATGTATTCTGTTTTATTCCGTGATAAAAGATAAAATGATTACCATGGATTGTGTTTTCTAAGATTCCCAAGGTTAGTTCTCTTCGTAAGCGTAAATCTTTTACTATTGCATTGGCAGTAAATTAAATATTTAGCCTTGGTGTGTTTACCATTACACAGATTCTTGGATAAACGGATTTGCATATATCAATGGAGTTATGAAATCAAAATGCGATTAGAAAATTGATAAAAATACAGGAATAAAACTGTACTCGTAATCTGATTTATTGGAGTAAGAATATAAATAAAGGTTTCCAAGCATTCTCTCATCAACCAGATGTATGTTTCAAGAACGGTAGAGAGAAAATATGATCTGAATAATAGAACGCTTCAAGACTTTGTACCCGGAGACTTGATTTAGTAATGAACAAATACATACGAATGAAATTCTTATTCAAATACAAGAAGTATCATGTGGGTTGAAAACGCCGTTTGTTGGATGAAAGAAGCCTTATTTGTGGAACCTGTTCAAAATTCGTGCGATGTTATCATTGTAATCCTACTTGTGAGTAATGATGTTCAATTTATCTCGTGGATTGTCGGTTGGAGCAGGGAGCTAATTCCATTTATATAATTCCTCGCGTTTGGTTTCGATCTGTTACATTTTGCGTGGGGATGCTCATGTCAACCACCCATCAGCTCTATCTCTAATGTTTTGTCTACTCAGTGTAAATGGAAAAGGCATGGTACAAAATTTATTGCTGTACCGCTTCTTTATCACAGCCTCTGAACTATATGAAGAGTACGTGGAGCAACTAAAAAAATAACCAGATTATCCGCCCTGAACAATTAACACTCTGTCGATAGAATGACCCATTTGTAATATTCACAATTAACACTATGGCGATAGAATGACCGAAACAGAAATATTGTTTGAGAGGGAAGTATACTGTTGCAGAGTATACAGCGCTTCGAAAGCAGATCAATATAGTACGTGTTACTTCCAAACATGAGTGCAAAATAAACCCTGATTTTGGAAATATACTGCACATGATGTCCTTGAAAGAAAGAATTTCCCACGTTCTTTCCCATACAGCCTAGATATTTATATGAATGTTTAGCTTTACGACCCGGCTTTGCTCGGGATTTGGGTTTATTAATTTTATATTCCCTTATATGTCACTGAAAAAAATCGGGAAAAAAAAAATTGATGCTTGCAAGAAAGAAAAACGTTGATTTCACTAATTCGGTCATTACAAATTATTTATTCATAGTGTGATTATTTAAGCACTTGGCCGTACACAACATTTTTGGTTTCTCCTTCATCGGTGACAATATATAATTTTGTTGGATCCTTTGCTCTTGACATTCCAACATACAGCTGTAGAACCAAACTGACTAAAGGCGTTACGAATTATTTAACACGCGTCCAGGAGACACAGCATTGGAACACTGACTGAACAAATTTCGTTTACCATCATGAAAGAAATACGGGATTACGCCATATAATACAAATTTTGAAGATTGCAATCCGATTTTTGGCGTAAATGTGACAAGGATGGTAAGCCAGATATTATCCGAAAACTTGAAAACTTCCATCGTCCTGGAGCGGGGTTCGAACCCGCGTCTCCCAGAAAACGTCCGGGTTTGCTAACCACTGCACAACCCAGAACGACCAAGTTTCAAGTTTCCGATCAGAACGATGGAAATTTTCAAGTTTTCAGATATTATCTGACTTACCATCCTTGTCACATTTACACCAAAAATCGGATTGTCATCTTCAAAATTTTTATTATATGGCGTAATCCCGTATTTCTTTCATGATTTATCTGCTTCTCCGGGCAAACACGGGATAAGATTGTTAACCTCCAGATTCGCTAAACATGAATGCCGGTTGCTTCGACTAGCGAATCCTGTGATGGTTATATTCAAATTGATCAGAAATTTGAAACTTGGTCATTCTGGGTGGTGTAGTGGTTAGCATACCAGGGCGTATTCTGTGAGCCGCGGGTTCAAATCCCGCTCCAGGACGATGGAAATTTTCAAGTTTTCGGATATTATCTGACTTACCATCCTTATCACATTTACGCCAAAAATTGGATTGTCATCTTCAAAATTCTTTGACAATTTGTTATCGACGATCAAATACATCACATACTTTCCGTTTCAGACTTCTTTGAGGGGCGAATCTCTAGGATAAAAAAGTTAAAAACGTATCTTTGCGAATATTTTATGAAACTGGCTGAAATTTTAATAAACACCATAAATCGTTAATAGGAACATGACCTCCAAATTTCTCCTGAATCGGTAAATAACGTTTTAAATTATCCGTCAATATTTTATTAACCGTTTCTGCGTATATATTTCTGCTTACCGACGAATTAAAAAATTCTATGCCTATTTTAAAACGTTTTCACCTCATTTCGGTGAAATTATGAGGGACACCTCTTATTATCAATTCATGGTGTTGAAAAAAAATTTAGCCCGTTTCTTTAAGATTTCGGAAAGTTCGTTTTCGCATTTTTTATGCACAGTTCTCGAAAAACACGAACACCCCTGGATGTGCGTGGATGTGCCACTGCGATGAACGAACTCACGTGCTTTCAGATTTGGAATAGATAACGATGACGTAGCAAACGACGCTGACGTTATTGATTAGCTTATTAATTAATTCATAACTTGCGAACAGAATAACTTAGATGTTTTAAAATAGATGCGTTGACCTAAAAATGCCAGTATTAATAAGCTATGCAAATTTCACGATGCCACAGTTCGTCGTTCGTGAGTTTTTGCTGCTTCAGACAAACAAACAGACGTTTTGTGTTTTATATATTAGATGCTCTTCATGCTCACGTGTGTGGTGCTGAATATAGAGATATTAAAGCTAAGCACCGTTTTGGGGAAAATACCTTGTCAAATCCCATTATATTATTGACCACAGGCAGTTGCCATTTAAAGTGACTCACTTCTTTGAGTTGCAGCAGATTTTCATTTTATTCGTAATGTTCATTCGCAAATCTCATCACAAGATTATCATCTCTCAGTTTCGACGTGTAGGAAAATAAACCGGTTAGATTAAATAAGAAATCCCGCTCGCAACCTCATTTTATGAACGTCTAGCTGTGAATTAGAGATTTCAGGAACGAGATTTGAGTATGCTTACCAGTGCACATTTATCTCCCATGTCACTGTCCCTCAAAATTTGACTTGATCGATCATTTCACACATTCAGAGGACTAAAGTTCCTGAAAATTTCACAAATCCGCAAACGATGTTTCTGCATACTTTCATGTCTGGAAGGCCTAAATCATATAGCAGATTCTTCTCAGATTAGGCTGAAGCGTCTGGACGTCTTCCTTGTGGCAGAAGTACAAATGGGAAAAGAAAAATACGATGGGAAGTGAAAAGTGTAGTTTCCTCCATTTCTGGATTGCACATAGTATGATTTAAAGCGAAAATTAAGTGCTTTAGTCATAAAATATGAATACTACATTTTACGCATGTGGTGGTATTCTGTTTAGCATCACCTTCATTTTTCTCTTCTTTTTGCATTTTCGAATCCTATATTATTCAATAGGGCACCCCATCTGGTCTAATGATCATGAAAATAAGAGGAACATTTTTTGAAACTGCAATTTATTTCATATCGAATGTTTCGTACTTTGAAAATGAAGATTTACCTGTAAGAATCTTTTACGATAGTTAAATTCATCATGCAACACAAATTTGAAAATCTGCATTGCAATTCATAGATTCTTTCAAAATCCTGTCTTCGCAGAATATAAAATCCTGAAAGCGTTTTCAGTATAATACTAGAAAATTTAAATATTTTAATTATTATGAATTCGTGTCATAGGAGATGTACATTAAAATGCTATTTTTACTTTGAACGAGCAGCTGCTCGTTACGTTTTGCAGTAATATTCTTAGGTACACTTGCTTTCTCATGAGCTACGAGAATAGTGGGTCCTAGGAGATTAGTACACCGTGTGCCAAGTCTAGTAATAAATCCATGAAAAATGCACAATGTTCAACAGCATTATTCTGATAACGCAATATTAATGTATTGCTAGATTCACAGAGCTAACACTAAATTAGCATGATCATCCATCTGGAGCTATTCTTGTGATTGGAAAACCAAAAGTATGAGTTATTTTCATTTTCTTTTTGAAGCGTGCGCATAATCGTACGTTACATCATAGCGCCGTAAAATTAAAATACATATATTCAATTAACAGCATATTTTTTATTTCCGAACGATTCTAATGCAAAGCATTCCTATTAGCTTGGGGTCAATTTTGTTTCCAAGCTTATTTAACATTTTGAACGAAAGTCCACGCTTTCAAATATATCGATTAGCTTTATCCATAAGCTTTCTCAGTATTGGATAAAACAAAGTATTTCCCTAGGTGAACATATCTTCCTTTCTCTTTGTCAGATAATAAATATTAATTTCATTAATGGATTCCTCGTTATTGTGAATATGAATATATTAGGAACGATACAATGAAACCCGTTCGAGGGGCTTTATTACGTCGAACGAAAAGGTACATCCGCAGGTGTGGCAGAACTAAATATAACAATATACGAGGAATCAAGAATGCACCAGTGTTGGTTCGAAGAAGTAGCCGTAAGCATCCACATACGCATCCCACTGGTTAAGGAGACGACGGATACCGTACGCGAAGAAGGACGTCGATTGCTCCTTGAACCATTTAGTCCCCGCGGCCATGAGGCCTGCATCGGAGTGGAATCGTTCTGCTTTAAGAGTAATTTTTAAGGGTACGAACAAATGAAAGTCACATGGTGACTAATCGGGCCTATAGGCTGGATTGTGCAGAACCTCCCACCATTTCCGTTCTAAAGTATTCTGCCCAATGTTCGGAACACGCGGACTTGTATTGTCGTTCAGCAGAACCGCACGACGCGAAAGCATGCCGGATCGCTTATTCTTGATCGCTTTATGTAGCTTGTCCAGTGTGCCCTTGTAGCGGTTGGCATTTATGTTCACGCGAGGCTCTTTAAAGTCCACCAACAAAAGCTCTCCGTGGTCAAAAATCGCGGTCAGCATAACCTTACCGGTGAAAGCCTGTGATTTGGTGACCCAGGATGTTACCATTTCATGCTCGCTTGTTTCTGTACGGTTCAAAGTGGTAGCCCCAAGACTCGTCGCGTGCCGTTATGTGCGACAGCAAGTGGTTCACACTCCGCTTCGTAACACAGCAAGTGGTTTACACTCCGCTTCGTAACACAACAAGTGGTTCACACTTCGCTTCGTAACGCAGCAAGTGGTTCAAACTCCAACCCATGCGTTCTTCCTTATGGTGGTCAGTTAGTATCCGTGGGTTCCATTGTGAACACACCTTCCCATACTGCAGTGTCTTCGTAACCACCGTTTGAACTGTCACAAATGACATAGCGAATTTCCCCGCCAGCGAACGTAAGGTCCGATGAAGCTAATATTGTTAATGGTTTACTCGAAGAGGAAAGAAGGGTGTGCACATAACACATTCATTCACTTCAGTAAAAATCAGAAAATACAGGTTGCGTACTCCGCGATATTCTTACATCTTGGAACAAATATCTGATATTTCTGTTTCATCATCACACGTCGGACACGCATTTCCCAACAAATGCCAATCGGTTATCCCATTCGCCCGCGCCACTCGAGTGCGGATTAATGAGGTGACGGTTTATAGGGATCACCATCCTCTCTCGAAGCACTGATACTAATATGATATTTCACATTATCATACGCTGATACTGGAATAACAGTATTGATTGAACATGTTTTGTAAAAGGAAATTATAGGTTGTAGTTCTATTAATTTATAATGTTTTATATAATGAAATTAGAGGTTATAACTCTATTGATTGGTAACACTTGGAAACACAATGTGGTATTTTGGGGTCACATATTTCAAAAATGTCATTAGGTTTTGTTCATCAGATCTGCTGCTTATGACATGACGTATGCAGAGAAATCCCAATAAGCCTAGAACACGAACAACAACACACTAGTTTCGTCATATTACCATCTGATAAGGAATTGACTTCACGAAATTCACTTTCGAAACTAATAGCTCCACAAGAATGGTTAGCAAAAAAGCGTGATCTCAGTGTCATCTATGAACGGAAGGCTGCATTGGATATGTCTTTATTTCCACTTATTTCCACCTTTTTCATAGCAAAAATTAAGACTTCTTAGTCCTTGCGTAGGATATCGGATGAGCGTGGCAGCAATGTTTGGAAGGTCACGCATGTCGTCAAATTGGAACTCTCTCACCGGGGTGATCGGTAGAAAGACTCGAGTGCCTATTTTGAGACAGCAAGTCGTAGAAGAAATAAAATCATCAATGGACAATAATTGACAATGTTTACAACCTGCAATGGGTATCCCCGTATTGGGAAGTATTTGCGACGATTGCCACTTACCGCAGCGCATGGTCTTTCCGCTTTGTTTTAATGCCTTACCAGACGTGGGTAACGGGGAACGAGACATGTTGAATATCGCTTTTTCCTCAGCGTTGACGATTGCTGATCGAGGTTTTGTTGAGATCGTGGTCGCAGGACGCAACTTCTTGCTGTCCTTGAGCGTCTTAAGACTCCTCATCCTGGTGTTCAGATTTGGTATGTTATCAGCTTCAACAAACGATTAAGCTCAGTTTAAACAGGATAACACCTACACGAACAATTTCAACGTTAGTACGCATTGCTTACAATGTGTCCAGGTAGTGAACTGGCAGGCACGATTTCCAGAACTTTCTACAGAAGAAAACTTGTTGGACGTCATTTGTAAACGACTTAACTCCTCTTCCTTACCACATCGCAGTGTCGCTGAACTGTGGACAAAAGTCAACGACATCGATTGATAATGATTAAGAGCTTTGATTGATTGAGAACAGCGGTAACTCAAAATACCATATCACGCTACATATTTACTAGATATTAAAAGATATACATATTTTGCGAAAATGTTTCTGAACTGGACTCGATGCCACACTCATTACTCTCGTGTAATTCCTCAGAAATTAAATTACATCTTTCCAACCGTCATGCCTATACGTGAGGAACAATTCGCATCATTTGGTGCATTCTATAATGATCTGGTAATGTTTGTGTCGAGAAGTGCCTTTCTACAAGCAATTCTCTGTTTGGTAAATGTTCAGGACTTCGGTCAATCTGAAAATTCTCCCTCAAGTTGTTCAATCTGTATTTTAAATTTTTGCTGCAGTATTTTGATTAAAAAATAGTTATATGTAATTTTAAATAAAATTTACTCACAAATTTAAGAGGTAACGCTTATGTCCTTTAATGGCGGCAGCCATGAAGTTCTAATTTTGAAATGTACTGTTAATCAGTAGAATGTAGTCTGTTAGAAAAACTTCTTCAATTGCGCCGTACGAGAATGCAGCAATTCAGAACGCACTTTACGTAACATGTTAAAAATTGAGCCGTCAGCAAAAACGGATGGAATTTTTTAGGTTATCGAAATCGAGTAACCCCTAGTGCGGAAAAGTGTCCTTTAGTGTTCCAAATAATAGTGAAAAAAGTTTTTTTGAAGTTGATTAATATGCTATGTCTCCGCACTGCACGCAGAAGTTCACCAGTTTCTTACTGTGTTGGACCAGTGCCCGTAAGCAACCCTGGAGAGGAAGTCCACATATACTGGATAATTCATGCTCTTGTGAACGTTCACGGAAAATACCTACTTGTGAAGTTCCTTTTTTGATAGATCAAATAACGGAAAGGAAAATGGTAATTGTAAAAGAACAATTCACTAAAAGAGAGTAAAGGAAAAATAAACGGACAAAGGATAGCGGTGCGTTAGATTCTGAGACAAAGGCACGTTTGAACGACTCTGACACAGACTCTTGTTCATCTTTAAAAAACGTAGCCGTATATGCGTTGAAGACTCGACTTTTGTCCAGCAGGACCCTCGTCATCACGTTCAGAGTCACAAATGAGAGTAATCCCACTCCTTGATTTGGCATCAGCTGTCTACCGTCCCAACGAGGAAAGCTGCTCCTATTGCAACATCTGTTCTAGAAGACATGGACATCATTGCAGTCGATAGTCTCGAGGAGGTCATTGAGAGAAACAAAATTATTCGTGAAAAATTAAGCTCTCTAAGGATGTAAAGGAAAAAAACCCAGGCAGACAGAAAAGTCGCTCGCCGGCTCTATTTTGATGGAAGGAATACCTCGACTCTGTTCCTAGATCAGAAAAAATGATAAATAGTATCCTTCCGAGAAGAAAGCACACAATGCTCTCTTGGAGGAGCCTGGATCGAAGTACCTCGGACATGTCATCCCTACTTCTGGTCATAGCAGAAACATCGTAAACAGCATTACTGATTTTTTAGAAGTTCATGGCATTGACTCAAGTTTTCTCATTGTTTTAGGGATTGCGATGGAACTGTTATAAATACTGGCAGGAAAAATATTACTATATGTCAACCGGAAGTTCAATTGCAATGTCCATTGCATTGGCTAGTGTGCTTGTTCCATTTCCTCATTTGCTTGAGGAACTCGATGGTAAATCAACAGGTGTACAACTCGTTCATGAGAGATTGGGGCAGCTCTCAACGGCTGTAAAAGCTTCCCAGTAGTTCAATATTCATAAAGAATGGACAGAACACATGAAAACATTGCAGGGTACACGTGAACTTAATACTGATTAGCAGTATTTACTGGAAATCTGTTGCGCTGTGTCACAGGGAGACTGTGAAGTCAGACTTTCTAGGAGAAATCTAGAGGTGCATTTCACCAGCCCCCCACCACGGAATTTTTTAATTTTTCAGACACCATTCGTTTGTACCACGTATGAACCGGAATGAACTCGGTTTTTTTCGTTTGAACCGCAAAAGTTTTGGAGATATTTAAAAAACAAAGTGGGGGCTGGTGAAACGATAGCCCCCCACCATGGAATTTTTAAAATTTTTTTGCACCATTCGTTTGTACCACGTATGAACCGGAATGAACTCAATTTTTTTCGTTTGAACCGCAATAGTTTTTGAGTTATTTAAAAAACAAAGTGGGGGCTGGTGAAATGGTACCCCCAAAAAATAGATATTTCAAATTTCAGCATAGCCATTCGTTAATAAATCGTATGAACCGGAATGAACTCCATTTTTCATCGTTTGAACCACAATAGTTTTTGAGATATTTAACAAATAATATTGAGAATTTGCATATAATTATAGGAGGCCGACCATTTCACCAGCCCCCCACCATGGAAATTCAAAATTTCAGAAATAGCCATTCGTTAGTAAATCATATGAACCGGAATGAACTCCATTTCTATCGTTTGAACCGCAATAGTTTTTTGAGATATTTAACAAATAATATTCAGAATTTGCATATATACAGAAAGACCGACCATTTCACCAGCCCCCCACCATGGAAATTCAAAATTTCAAAATAGGCATTCGTTAGCAAATCGTGTGAACTGAAAAGAACTCCATTTTCATCGTTTGAACCGCAATAGTTTTGGAGATATTTAAAAAATAATGTTACAGGCCTATCATTTCATCCCCCCCTCATCATATAAATTCAAAATTCCGAAATAGCCATTCGTTAGTAAATCGTATGAACAGGAACGAACTCCATTTTTATCGTTTGAACCGCAATAGTTTTTGAAATATTTAATAAATAATAGAATTTACATATACGCACAGAGACCGACCATTTCACCAGCCCCCCACCCGCATGGAAATTCAAAATTTCAAAATAGCCATTCGTTAGCAAATCGTATGAACCGAAAAGAACTCTATTTTCATCGTTTGAACCGCAATAGTTTTTGAGATATTTAAAAAAGAATGTCACAGGCCTACGCCATTTACCCCCCCCTTCATCATGGAAATTCAAAATTCCGAAATAGCCATTCGTTAGTAAATCGTATGAACAGGAATGAACTCCATTTTTATCGTTTGAACCGCAATAGTTTTTGAGATATTTAAAAAAATAATAGAATTTACATATACGCAAAGAGACCGACCATTTCACCAGCCCCCCACCCCCATGGAAATTCAAAATTTCAAAATAGCCATTCGTTAGCAAATCGTATGAACCGAAAAGAACTCCATTTTCATCGTTTGAACCGCAATAGTTTTTGAGATATTTAAAAGAATGTCACAGGCCTACGCCATTTAACCCCCCCCCCTTCATCATGGAAATTCAAAATTCCGAAATAGCCATTCGTTAGTAAATCGTATGAACAGGAATGAACTCCATTTTTATCGTTTGAACCGCAATAGTTTTTGAGATATTTAACAAATAATGTTACAGGCCAACCATTTCACCCCCCCTCATCATGGAAATTCAAAATTCCGAAATAGCCATTCGTTAGTAAATCGTATGAACAGGAATGAACTCCATTTTTATCGTTTGAACCGCAATAGTTTTTGAGATATTTAAAAAATAATATTGAGTTTTTGCATATATACAGAGAGACCGACCATTTCACCAGCCCCCCACCATGGAAATTCAAAATTTCAAAATAGCCATTCGTTAGCAAATCGTATGAACCGAAAAGAACTCCATTTTCATCGTTTGAACCGCAATAGTTTTTGAGATATTTAAAAAAGTATGTCACAGGCCTACACCATTTACCCCCCCCTTCATCATGGAAATTCAAAATTTCAAAATAGCCATTCGTTAGCAAACCGTATGAACCGAAAAAGAACTCTATTTTCATCGTTTGAACCGCAATAATTTTTGAGATATTTAAAAAAGAGTGTTACAGGCCATTTCATCCCGCCTCCCCCCGTCATCATGGAAATTTAAAATTCTGAAATAGCCATTCGTTAGTAAATCGTATGAACTGAAAAGAACTCCATTTTCATCGTTTAAACCGCAATAATTTTTGAGATATTTAAAAAAGAATGTTACAGATCATTTCATCCCCCTCCCCCCTTATCATGGAAATTCAAAATTCCGAAATAGCCATTCGTTAGTAAATCGTATGAACAGGAATGAACTCCATTTCTATCGTTTGAACCGCAATAGTTTTTGAGATATTTAACAAATAATGTTACAGGCCTACCATTTCACCCTTCCCCCTCATCATGGAAATTCAAAATTCCGAAATAGCCATTCGTTAGTAAATCGTATGAACAGGAATGAACTCCATTTTTATCGTTTGAACCGCAACAGTTTTTTTTTTATTGGAGATTTAACGACCACCGTGAGCAACTCAATGGGCTATAAGCAGTCGCCCGTCCCTAATTCAGGGTCACTGATCCCAGGGAAGGGAGAGAGCCAGTGCCGTAAAACAAACACAACATTCATGCCTCACCGGGATTCGAACCCGGACCCTGTTCGAACGAATGATCAGAGTCCGTCGCTTAGACCACTGCGTCACCGGAGCGGCCAACAGTTTTTGATAGATTTAAAAAAAAAAAAAGTTTGAGAAAATTGGGGGACGACCATTGCACACACCCCCATGGAAAAATTCAAAAAATTTCAAAATAGCCATTCGTTTTTTTTTTTTTTTTTTTTTTTTTTTGGAGGTTTAACGACCACCGTGAGCAACTCAATGGGCTATAAGCAGTCGCCCGTCCCTAATTTAGGGTCACTGGTTCCAGGGAAGGGAGAGAGCCAGCGCCGTAAGACAAACACAACATCCATGCCAGACCGGGATTCGAACCCGGACCCCGTTCGGACGAATGATCAGAGGCCAGCGCCTTAGACCACTGCGCCACCGGGGCGGCCCATTCGTTAGCAAATCGTATGAACCGAAAAGAACTCCATTTTCATCGTTTGAACCGCAATAGTTTTTGAGATATTTAAAAAAGAATGTCACAGGCCTACACCATTTACCCCCCCCTTCATCATGGAAATTCAAAATTCCGAAATAGCCATTCGTTAGTAAATCGTATTAACAGGAATGAACTCCATTTTTATCGTTTGAACCGCAATAGTTTTTGAGATATTTAAAAAATAATATTGAGATTTTGCATACATACAGAGAGACCGACCATTTCACCGGCCCCCCACCATGGAAATTCAAAATTTCAAAATAGCCATTCCTTAGCAAATCGTATGAACCGAAAAGAACTCTATTTTCATCGTTTGAACCGCAATAATTTTTGAGATATTTAAAAAAGAGTGTTACAGGCCATTTCATCCCCCTCTCCCCCTCATCATGGAAATTAAAAATTCCGAAATAGCCATTCGTTAGCAAATCGTATGAACTGAAAAAGAACTCCATTTTCATCGTTTGAACCGCAATAATTTTTGAGATATTAAAAAAGAATGTTATAGGCCATTTCATCCCCCTCCCCCCTCATCATGGAAATTTAAAAATTCCGAAATAGCCATTCGTTAGCAAATCGTATGAACTGAAAAAGAACTCCATTTTCATCGCTTGAACCGCAATAATTTTTGAGATATTTAACAAATAATGTTACAAGCCTACCATTTCACCCCCCTCATCATGGAAATTCAAAATTCCGAAATAACCATTCGTTAGTAAATCGTATGAACAGGAATGAACTCCATTTTTATCGTTTGAACCGCAATAGTTTTTGAAATATTTAATAAATAATATTGAGAATTTGCATATATACAGAGCCCGACCATTTCACCCCCCCCATGGAAATTCAAAATTTCAAAATAGCCATTCGTTAGCAAATCGTGTGAACCGAAAAGAACTCAATTTTCTTCGTTTAAACCGCAATAGTTTTTGAGGTATTGAAAAAAGGATGTTACAAGCTTACACCATTAACCCCCCCCTCACCATGGAATTCGAAATTTCATAGCCATTCGTTAGTAAATCGTATGGCCGCCCCGGTGGCTCAGTGGTCTAAGGCGTTGGCCTCTGATCATTCGTCCGTAAGGGGTCCGGGTTCGAATCCCGGTCAGGCATGGATGTTGTGTTTGTCTTACGGCACTGGCTCTCTCCCTTCCCTGGAACCAGTGACCCTAAATTGGGAACGGGCGACTGCTTATAGCCCATTGAGTTGCTCACGGTGGTCGTTAAACCTCCAATCAAAAAAAAATCGTATGAACCGAAAAGAACTCCATTATTATCGTTTGAACCGCAATAGAGTTTGACATACCTACAAAAAAAAAGGATTCAGAAAATATGGAGCCGACAATTCCCACCCCCCCATGTAATTTCAAAATTTCAAAATGACCATTCGTTAGTAAATCGTATGAACCGGGAAAACTCTGTAAGAGCGAACGTGTCGTCACGTGACTTAGCGCCGCCTCCTACTTAAGCATCCGAGGAGCACGCGCAGCGGCTGACAACAAGCAGAGAGTTCGTTTACTCTTCCCGGAAGTACACACTCTCTCTCTCTCACTCTGTTCGAGCGAACAAACGAAACCTCCCCCACTTTACTATATATATATATCTGTGAATCGGGGAGGCAGAGCGACAACAGCTGGTTATACCGAAATTTATCCACTTTCAGACATAATTTGAAAAGAACGCTTGGTTAACACATATACGAAACACTTATTCTTCATCAACTAGAATTTTGATGGCGGCGGATTACTCGCTCTTGAAAGTGACCTCGTTATGACTGGACCTGGCAAAGATCGTGGAACGCGCAAGATAAGGTGATCGAATTCTGTAGAAATCTCACCCTGCGTTGGCGTCCTAACTTAGGGTCTCCTTGACACTAGATATACCTCTATCTTATCGATGCTTCAGGACTAGTCTTCTAGCTATCCTTCTCTAATCGATGCTTCAGTGGACTGTACTAAGTCCGTAATTCAGTAGTATATCATCAGCTACTCTACCGGTATCCCTGACTCGGGTAGATTCCTTCTGTAGCGGCGACCTACTTCATCTAGGTCGGTGCCCGCTCTTTCCCCGTGGACTCCGAGAGCCCACCACACCATCCACGCAAACGCGTTCCTTTCTATCGGAGGACTATCACCTTCGCTCTCCGAAGACAGACTGCTCCAACAGGTCCACTCGGAGCGACCTCTTCGCCCCCCCTTCACGCTGCTCCTTCTTCAAGGGCGACGGCGCTGACATTCAACATGCTGCTCTCCTCTCGCGCCACGTGTCACCTCTCGCGCCCTTCACCTGCCCCATCCCTAGTCGTTTTCCGGGAATCGGGCTCCTAGACCTTTAAATCTACCTTGCGCATTCCTCGCTTATCCTCAGGCTATACATTATTGAGTGCCTCCTTCCGAGAAAGCAATCCTATCGTCGTAGTACATCCGTAGCAATACAATACACATTGTTATAACTATACAAAAGAGTATGTCTGCATTTCAGACTTGTATGCGCCTAGTGAAAATGAACAATGTATCTGTGAAAGTCACAGCGTCCTTGGCGATACTTTCAGTTCGTAGAACAAGTCCTCGCCCTTTCTAAGGCGTGAGAACCTGAAGTCTTTTTTGTCATACATCTCGCCTTTCCCCCCTCCCCCAAAGGATTAAACATATTTACGAATTCTCTGTCGCCATTTTGGGAACTTGCGATGTTTTCTTTGGTCAAAAAAACCCCACATAATGTTTATCATTGAAATGAATTAACATCGTTAATGTGTCCGTTCTTACAAACTCCATGTTTATTTTTTCAACCCCGATAGTTTTTGAGATGTTTAAAAATGTTCCACGATTTCAGCTGCCCCCACCCCCACCCCCGGACATTTCCTGTTTCAGAATAGCTATTCGTTAGCATCGTGTGAACCGGAAGGAGCTACATCTTTATCATTCGAATCTGGATAGTTTCTGAGATATTTGTATAAAGGGTAATGGAGGATGATGAAGAAGTAATTTATTTTCAAAAAGTCTTGTATTCGTTCCTGTCATTATCTTAAAGATCTCTCCGTTTCTAGCTTTGAACCGCAGCAGTTGAAAAGACATTCCAAAAAGAACGTGACGGTTTCAACATTTCTTCAATGTGTCTCAAGGACCAGAACACAAGAGAACCGGAAAATGCATGGCATAGTAAAACAGCCAAAATCTCGGAGCTGAAACAAACGACGCAATCCAGTCTGTAGTAAACATACAGTACAAGGCATCACAGAAAGAAAGGGAGCATGGCAGAGGCACAAAGCAGTCCGTTACATTACAATCGTGCGCTGTAGTCGGTGGCAGATACAACACGAGGCAAAGCAACACAGGGAACAGTCACTGAGCAGAGGAACGGCTGAGCCAGCAAATAGAGAAAGCACCATACCTGGAACCAGGGGAGCAACATGATGAGTAGAAAACTCCAGGAACTATTCCTTCTTCCTTTTAAGGAAAAAACGAAATTATTGGTGCGAAATTATTGCTGTCCATCTGTGGTTATTGGGCGCCATCCTCCGACAAAAAGAGAAATAATGGTACTAATGCCACATTGAAAAGAAAAACATTAAGGAAAAACTATTACTTTCTTTAAAATTGGCATTTTCTGTCTAACAGTGGCATAGCAGTTAGACATACTATACAAAACATAGCAGGGTAGGAAGCAACACATGGCACTCCGGGAAAATCGGGCAGGGGGCATGCTTGAACCACAGAAAAACAGAAGCAGAACGAACGGTGCGAGGCAGTTGGTGATGGTCATGTAAAGCGGATGCAGGCAGGACATCGTAAGACAAAACACACAGAAAAAGGTCACAAAGCAGAATGATGAGGGGAAAAAAACGAGGCACGAGGGAAAACACTTCACAAAGAGGAGAACGAAACAACAAGGGCTCAAAGAGACAATGAGAAACATAGCTAAGAAAACACAACAGAAATCAATCATCAAACAAAACCACACAGGAGCTAATCAGGTGGACACCGAAGAAGGAGACGATGTTGAGCATGACAAATGAAGTGGTCAAGACAACCATAGTAACATTCAACTTCCAGGTAAGAGCCCGAAAGGTGAAAAAATGCAAAGTAAAAAGCGCTAAGATTGTCAACCAGAGATGAGTAAACTGCCGGATCGTTGGAAGCAATAAAGTGATTAAGTGTAGCATCGTGAGAAGAGTCAAAGAACAATGGGAAAGCGGCATCTAGAGAAAGAGTCTGCGTAAACTCGGGAACAACTTGAAGGCGAGCAACAAGATCAGGCACAACAGAGGGACTGTCAAGAACGCGAGCAAAAGTGACGGCAGCAGGATCAGGAGCGGTGCCTTGCGAAGAACGATGAGGAGGAGACATAATCACAGCGGCACGCTTAGCGCGAATCTTGCGATTAGACCGATGACGACGCTTCTTATTAGGAGCAATACCAGTAGGGAAATGTTGACGAAGAGGACGAGACGACGTAGAAGGAACAACAGGCGGCGTCTCGGGAGTTCTGGCGAGGTGAATAGGGTACAAAGTCGGATGACACATGTAAGGTGGTAGCTGCAGGAACAACAGAAGCCGGGGAGGGTGGGGTTTCAAACGAAACTAGAAGAGGAGCTGTGCGAAAGAGCGGGGACAGACCATGGCGACCAGAAGGTGAAACAAAGACAACGGCACTAGAAGCATCAGAAGAGCCCCGAGAAGGTGAAAAGGGCGGAGAGCACACCGGAGTACTGGAACCAGTGGAGGAAAAATGAGCGTCTGAGGGTGGCGTAGCCGACGTACGCAGCGGCGATGGTGGAGCAGAAAATCCCGGGATCGAGATAGACGAGGTGACTTGCGAAAACAAAGAAGGCAGCACCTGAACAGGCGGAGAAGGTGCAGCAACAGGATGTGACAAAGCGCAAATATCAGACGATGAAAAAGAAAGAAATACAGACGAAGGCACCGAAACAGGAGCAGTAGATCCAGATGTACCCACAACAGACGATGCTGGCGAGGAAGGAAAAAAGACCAACGGAGGCAGATGATGGAGATGGAGACTAAGAAGGTGTGAACTGATCAGGCGAAAGCGTGGTAACTGGAAGCGAAGAAAGAGGTTCTGTGACGGGAACTTGAGCAGCCGTTGAAGAAGACTAGGAAGAAATGAGGGGGCATTGCGAGAAATGGTGACCAGGCTGTTTACATGAGATGTAATGATAGGCAGTGAATACGTTGAATGCGACGTTGTGATGACAACAAATCACCAGAAAAGTTGTGGGGCAGTAAGAAACAGTCTGTGTCAGGGAAAAAAACTAAGTCTTGGCGGCGGAAGCCAAAATAAGGACGATCACCTTGATCAAAATGGGCGGCGGGTATCTTGCGGATATCACCAAGAACGCGGCCACACAGAGAAGGAAAAGCATGTAAAAACTCATCGGAAACGTCCGGAGGTACAGGTTACAAATTAAAAAAAACGGGAGAATGTGCAAGGAGGATAGGGACCAAGCTATGATCTCCAACGGAAAGGCTAGTCGATAGGACTTGAGGAACAAACTCAGGTGAAAAAATATATACAAGAATGGACTTAGGCTTGCTGGCGAAATGTGTAATTGCACCGGAAGGGAGAAACGACAATGCAGACATACACTGTATAGACGTGCAACTTGACATTGGGTAAGGCGTCGAACTTGACACTTAAACTAAGAGTTGAAAGCATTGTACGTGTGTGCAATAAGCGTGGAACCTTGACATGAAATATAGGAGTCCAAGGCTGTCGCGAGGAAAGTCGGAGACGTTGAACACGGATCTGTAGCAGGATGAGGAGAAGAAGCAGTCCTGGGACGCATCCAACACACTTGGAGGACAAGTCATCGAAGCAGCACATAGTGACGTGAGAGGGAAATAGAATTTAGAAGCAGAAGCACAGGCCATGGACAATGTGTAGAAATGCACGGCGAAGGGCACGCAGATCCACTATAACAAGGTGGGGCACCAGGAAGGCGATCAGCATACCGAAGAAGGCAGCGCAGAGAACCACTGTCAATGGGTGGAACACAAGGAAGGTAATCCACACACCGGTGAAGAGCAGCGCAGAGAACCATTAACGATGATTGGAGCGCAAACACGGAAGGCAAACGTAGACACAGCAGCAGGAAGGCTACTACATGCAGCAGACAGTTTTAGAGCAAAAAGTCAAGGCGAGTCACGATGGGCAGATTGTAAACAGGCCCAACGAGATGAATTGTAAACAGGCCCAACGAAATGAATTGTAAACAGGCCCAACGAAATGAATTGTAAACAGGCCCAACGAAATGAATTGTAAACAGGCCCAACGAGATGAATTATAAAGGAATATCGGCAAAATATGCATGTACCAACTCGAAAGAATGACTAGGAAGAGAGCGCAGACATTCATGCACGAGAGAAACACAAATTAATTCGGCGGTGGGCGCTAGATACAGGCGGAGCACAAAATGCAGAGCTCGAAAGGGCGTGGCCAGCAGAGCAACGTGACGGGATGCTGTGTGAGTCAAATATCGTACAAAGACAATTGTTTGGATGGGACCATTTCAAGAATGTTTGTTTTAAATTTAAGGGTGCATCTGCTTTGCACTTCCTTTCGACCGAAGCGTGTTAAAGTGGAAAAGTTTCCTGCACGTTCTTTGAAAACTAAAGGATGTACTTATACCTTCACTATATACATGTATCTGTCTGTATACGTTTATCTGTGTACCTCTAAGTCTGATTTAATATCAGCCTCTTTTTGCTTTGGGAAGCTAGAACAGTGAGAACGATGATCCTAGCATTTTAATCTTTATCTGATCCATAATTTCGCCGCCAAGAGCGAAATGCAAATTCCACCGATTTCAAAATATATTTTGCTTCATATCGTTGCTCAAAAATCAGATTGAAACACTTTCGACGCCTATTGAATGTACCATTTTTACGTACAGCTTATTGTATCTTAATATTACCGAATTTTTCTGTTACGACGAGCAAATGCGTACATTACTGTTTGTGAAAATTGCAACGCCAAAAAAGAATCGCACTATTCAAAAGAAATTTATATCACAGATTCCTCATGTTGCAGGAGATAACTGATTTTATTTTTAGATCTATAGAAGATTTTGTCAATTCAAATCTCAGTACTATTTGTTCAGTTGCTGCCTACCAAAGATGTTAGGCAGCAACTGAACAAATAACCAGTATACGAATGAATAATTAATACACACAATTGACGTAGATTTGGGACATCAAACAGATGGCATGGCTCTTTCCACGGTTTTAAGTGAGTCACGGGAAAAGTATCATCCGCCGCCAACGGAAATCGAACCAAGGGTCTTCCAGTTACTCGCTGGACATGCTACCACTGCACCAATTGCTTCTTACCATCTTTGAGGAATCCCCACCATTGTGCGGGTCTCCAAGAAGCAACCAGCCATGTGGTTTGGCAATTAATCACATGTGAGTCTGGAGGAATTCGAGGCCGCTGCGGTGCAGTGGTAGCATGTCCAGCGCGTAACTGGAAGACCCTGAATTCAATTCCCGGTGGCGGCCGATGATAGTTTTTCCGTGACTCACTTAAAAACGTGGAAAGAGAAATGACTTCTGTTTGATGTTCCTAATCCACGTCGATTGTGTGTATTAATGCAGGACAATTACAGAGGCATCTCTGGCACGTAGTCCGGTCATCTTCAATAGCGCGTCGCACCGCTTCGTGCGGTGATACATGTTGCAATATGGTCCAGCATAGAGGCGAACAGACGCCTGATGTCCTGCTGAAGAGGGCCCACACTTTTTGGACGGTGTGCTCCAAATCCCGGATAGTGCGGCACAGAGTCAACCGGCGTTTCAACTGGTCTCACGCATGCTCGATAGAGGACATGTTCGGTGAGCGGGCATGCCATGGAACTGTATGGACATGACGTAGGCAGTCCTAGAAAACCCGAGCAGTGTGCGGGATGGCACTATCCTGCTGGTAAAGCGCACCTAGAATTCCGCCCAGGAGTGGGAGCACATGGGGCCATATGATCTCATCCACATACCGCTGGCCCGACAATGATCCACGTACCACTACTAGAGCTGATCGGCTGTCGTAGGCAATAAACCATAAAGGCTCCCTAGACCGTAATGCCTGCAGTGGGGTAGGTGGGACGCTCGATAGCAAGGTTGGAATTGTGCCGTTGACCCCGGGACCTCCACACCCGGACACGATGATCATCTGTCCCCAAAACGAACCGACACCAATCTCTGAACACCACACGTCGCCAGTCTGTGGCGTTCCACGTTGCTCTCGCCTGGCACCATTGCAAACAGAGCCGGCGATGATCCGATGTTAATGGCAGAACACGTAAGAGGCGCTGGGATCGCAGATTCGCTTCCGCAGAGACTTCAGGAAATGGCTCGTTGGCACACAAGAGCCGCTACATTTGCCTGGGGAGAGGACAGGGTTCTCGTGGGATCCATTCGTGCCTGCCGTACGAACTGTCGATCCTCTCTACGGATGGTCCTCCTGGTTCGTTCGGAGACACCCGCCGTGCGGCAGTGCCGTCACGTGTCCACTGCTCCCAACACAGTCGGACGGTATGGTCAGAACGATCCACGTGGTGGGTTATACGGCGCGCCGACCGACCTGCTGTTTTCAGCCCGATGATCAGGCCTCTCTCAAAGCCCGTAAGTTGCGTACATCGACGTCTCTGGTGTCTACCCGGCATTCTTGTCACTCTATACTCTTGCTTGCGCCGGCCGGTGCTTTTCTCTTTCATGGGGCATCGACTACACGCCGGTTTATAAGGCTGCTGGTTTGTGCTAGCAGCGCCGCCACAAGGTGTGCGGTTATGCGCACTCGCACCAAACGCACCCTAGCTATTTGCAAAGTTTCGCGGTTGTAGCATGTTTTCTTCTAGGTGTGCAAATTTTTTGTCCACGAGAGTGTACAAGAAGCAAGTGGAAGAATTGAAACTTCACTCGCCCAAGTTTCACCAGCTGTCTCACCGAAGGTAAGATTCCTGAGTATTGGGATAATGGTACAATGATCCTGCTACATAAAAAAGGTGGCGTTGAGGATCTCAGGACCTACAGGCTCATCAGCCTCCTATCAGTTATTTATAAAATTTTCAATTAGGTTCTTTTACATCGCATGAAGGTAAAACTGGACATGGCTCAAGCAAGAGAAGAAGCTGAATTCAGGAGTGGCTACAGCACTGAAGATCATGTCCATGTACTTAGAGAACTAACTGAAAGAACAAGAGAGTATGAACTCCCATTATGCAAAGCTTCTATTGATTATAAAAAGGCCTTCGATTCCGTAAAACCATCAGCAGTTACAACTGCTTTGAAAACCTGCGGTATTGCAGATGCATACATTAGCATTATTAATAGTATCTCTGAAAATGCATTTGCAAAAGTTTGAATATTTGAGGATGCAGCACTAATAAAAATTGGAAAGCTAGTGTGACAAAGTAAAATCATATCTCCCAAACTCTTTAATCCCACATAGCAAAATATTTTTTAATTACTGAACTGGGACAAAGAAAAAAATATTTATGCAGATAATTCAAATCACGTTCGTTTTGCTGATGACGTTGTCATTTTTGCAACTACGACTTCTGAACCGCAGAATACGATCCAGGAACTTGCTGACAAGAGTAAAGAAGTGGAATTAAAAATGAACTTTCCAGAAGGCAAAAGTGACGTATATTGCTTTTACAAGAAAGCGAAGATTTATTTATTGATGGTGAAAAGCTTGAGACAACCGATACCTACATTTATCTTTGGGCAGCAGATATAGAAGTAAGGATCACATTGATGAAGAAATTAATCGGCGTGTAAAACTTGGATGGATAGTTTTTTGGAAGAAGTAAAAATTTTTAAAGAAAAGTATGCCATTGTGTCTTAAAAGATAAAAAGGGTTTAATCAGTTCATACCATGCCCAGTGCTTACGTATGGAGCAGAGACATGTAGACCTTCACTAAACAAGTTAGTAAAATAATGCAATGCATTGAATATGATACGCTTTCCAACATACGCAGAAATAATTACTCAAGATATGAGAATAATGGCTGTGGAATAAATCTCGGTCCTGGTGCCCTGACCTTTGATCCCATTTCGATGATATTCAACAGAACCGGTTCGGTATATACACCTCCGAAATAACATGATAACGTTTTGTCGCAATCGGAAGCATTTTTACGTAAGTTATGATGCATAAAGGACTATGGAATAGATCCCGCTCCTGTGTCCTAACCTTTGACCCTATTTTACGCCCATTTTCTATAGGGTTTGTCCCCAGGGGTTCCCTACCACATACTAAAATTTCACCGAAATCGAACCATTTTTACGTGAGTTTAACATCATGCCGACAGACGGACGGACAGACGGACGGAAAACGCTGAAGCATATACGCTTCTTCAACCTACGGGTTGGAAAGCGTAAAAAAAGACAAACAAAGACTGCAGACACAACGCAAAAAGCCCTGGAGAGAATCTCAATGCTTTGGTGTAAACAGGGAAGATAAGCAGACAGCAGAAGCGGAAGCTCATGGATAAGGAAAACGACAAGAGTTGACGTGACATCACACCACAATGAAGTTGCACTGAAATGGTGAGAGGCATGACATGTTGGCTAAGAAGAACGACCACGTCGACGGAAAACCGAAATTTTAGAATGAATTTCAGAGGGACGATGGGAAAAGACCCAGAAGAAGACCCTATGATAGAATGATGCATGAAATTCGAAAGCATGAGAGGAGTGCTGTCATCGAGGAGACACGCTCAAGACAGACAATTGTGGGAGAAACTTGGGGAGACGCTTCATCCAGTAGTGGGATCTCAGAAGATGATGATATATATATATATCATTGTAAACCATTATCAATTCCACTGCTGGACGAAAGTCCTCCCCCAGAATTCTTTCTCCACGTAACGGTCTGTCTTGTGCCAGTCTCCTCCATGTCACTCCCGCACATACTTTCGAATTTCTATCCACCCATCTCCATGCTTGGTCTTCTTCTGGGTCTTTCTCCTGTCCCTTGGAATCCAATATAAAATTTCGGCTGTCCATCGATGGTCTGTCCCTTCTGGCAGTGATGTCCAGCCCATTGTCATTTCTAGGGATTTCTTCTCTGACTCATGGTGTCTTCCACTCTTCGTCATTTTTCGGATTCACGAAGTTCTCTCTTCTTATCTCTCCTGGTTACTTACGCAAGCATCACCACCTGTCCCATGCTGCTTTTGAGTTGTCTGCAGCACTTTGTATGTCTCTTTTAGTTAAGGTCCACGTTCCTCTGCACCATACGTAAGCTTTACTGGAAGGATGCATTGATCAAACGCACTTTTCTTTTTAAGACATACTGGCATATTGCTCTTAAAAATTATGATGTTTCTTCAAAAAAGCTCTCAGGCAAGTTTTTCTGTACGCCGATTAATTTCTTCATCAATGTGACCCTCAGCTTGATACTCTGCTGTGCAAGATAAACGTACGTGTCTGTTATCTCCAGCTTATCTCCATCAATCGATAAATCTTCATTTCTTGTAAAAGCATTGAACATCACTTTTCTCTTCTGGAAGTTCATTTTTAATTCCACTTCCTTTACTCTTGTCTAGCAAGTTCCTGGATCATACTCTGCAGCTCTGATGGGGTAGTTGCAAAAATGACTACGTTATCAGCAAAACGAAGGTGGGTTAGATATAATCTCCATTTAAATCTTTATCCCTTTGTTTTCCCAGTTCAGTATTGAAAGACCTTTTTCCAATGTGGCAAAAAAAGAGCTTCGGAGATATGGTGTCACCTTGTCTCACTCCTTTCCAATTTTTATGTGTGTTATTTGTATTTTCAAACAACAGCCGAAAATTTGCACTTGCATTTTCATAGATGTTATTAATAATATTAATGTATGCATCTTCAATACCACTGCAGGATTTCAGAACCATTGTAACTGCTGATGGTTTCACCGAATCAAAGGTCTTCTTTCATAATCGATGCCAAAGCCATGCACAATGGAAGTTCATATTCTTTCGCTCTTTCAATTAGTTTCTCTCAGTACTGTGCATATGATCTATTTAAAAGTGCTGTAGCCACTCCTGAATCCAGCTTGTTCTTCCCTCGGTTGAGCCATGTTCAGTGTTACCTTTAAGCGGTGTGAAAGAACTTTAGTGAAGATTTTATAAACCACTGATAGGAGGCTGATAGGTCCTGTAGTTCCTGAAGATCCTCAAAATGTCACCACTTTTTTTATGTAGCAGGATCATTGTAGCGTTGTTCCAATCCTCCAAGGAATCTTCAATTCATTAAGGCATCCTTTGAGTGAAAATTTGGGCGAGTATTGTTTCGATTTCTCCACTTGCTTCTTGTATGATGTCTACATAATTCCATCTTCTCCTGGAGCTTTCCCCCGCTTCATGTTCTTAGCAGATTACACACACATGCATGCGCATCTTCTGCTGGGAGGACTGGAAGAACTCTTGGTACTGGTACCTTTCCATGATGTCTAGGAGGGGGAACATGTATCATCCCTTTTATATAATTTGGAGTAAGAAATCTTCATGCCACTCTTGTCAAAATTTCTGCCTCTATTTCTTGTTACAGAACCATCTTTCTTGTCTTTTTCTCAGTGCCACCTTAATCTGTTTTCTTCCCTTACTTTAGAGGGTCAGCTTTGCATATCTTTAGGCTTTGGTTGTTTTCAATTATGCTTTTCCTCTAACTAGTTCGCAGTTGAATTTCCTTACGTCTTTAGTGATAATTTTTTGTACTGTCTTGCATAGCTCTATATATTCCACTTTGGAAGTCACATCTTCTTTAGTTTGTCCTCATCTCTCTTCTTTTTTGCATCAACATTTTGGTTTTTTCCTGCAAATAATTTGTTCACATGCAACTTGTTCTTAGGAACCCAGCTCATTTTGTTGGTGTTTCCATAAGAGTTTTAGGTTACTTTTCTGTTAACTTCAGAAATATCCACTTCTTCCGATGTTAAGGCGTTCTAAAGCAGAGAAGTCTGTTTCTTCAGTTCCAACTTAAAGGTATTATGGTGCTTTTTTAAGGTTGGTTATGTCAATACATTACATTTATGTATTTGTCTTATGGAGGCTTGCCACGTTCGAGTTTAGTGTTGGAGGTGAATCTTACATCTCACTCAATCTATGGTCACTACCTGTGTTGAACTTTGTTCAGCACACTGCAGTCTTCGTTGACGAATTTTTTTAATGTTACACATAATAAAATCAATTTCACTTGTTATCCCATTTGGATGTCTCCATGTCCATTTCCCGTGTGGCTTTTTCTTGAAAAAAAGGAGTTCAAAAGATGAGAAACCCTTCTGCCTCTGCAAACTCAACGCTTGATGTATTTTCACGCTGGTTTCTGTTGCCGTAGGAGCGAATCTTACCTCCTGAAGTTTCATTCTGTTTGCCACTTGCCCTATTTTTGCATTGAAATCTCCCATAATTTAACTCTTCAAGTGGTGCTTACCTTTATTATTTAGATGACAAATTTCCTCATAAAATTTTCTTCAATTTCTTAACTAGGCAGGATGACTTGTGGTGGGTGCATAAGTTTGAATAATCTGAGCCTTGTATCTTCTCAGAAAAGAAAAGGAGAGGTTGGATAACGAGTCGCGCACGCAGTTTCTGTAAAGAGAGGCACTTTCCAACTTCTACAACTTTATCACTTCAGTTTCTTGTTTATTGCGTAAATCCAACAATTACACTAGTTCTGCCAGTATGTGTCCCACGATAGTAGAGGAGATGTCCATTTTTTCCGTTCAATGAGATCTTCTCCTTTTCTCCTTACCTCACTTAGCCCGACGATGTCCGCCACTTGATCCTTTGGCATAGTTCCTCTTCCGAGATTACAAGAAGCTCTTTTGGAATCATGGAGATAGGGAGCATCCATTGTAAGTAGCCAAGGTCAGCATCAGATGGCAGACCTAGTCCGGTCCTCCAAGCGATTCTTAGCTTTTTTTTTTTCCCTCTGCCTTCATCTGGCGTCGCACTGGCAGCGCCAGCCTTGTAGCCAGGTACATTCGAGCTGCCGGAGACTGAGAGGCCAAGATTTAAGTTGTACGAAAGTCATTTTGAGGTTTGGCCATAACTCTACGCCACGCTAAGGCCAAGCGGGTTGGTGAGTGTGGGATAGCATTCTCCTCTAATCCCGATGGTATAGTTGTACCGCTATGTGGCGGTCCGTCCAGAGCCCCTTTAGTGGAACAGGATGCACCACGAGAAGGCAGGGAGTTGAGCATTTTTTCAAGGAGAGAAGCTGTGATGTTACGCATCACCGGACCTTACATTCATACACACACACATATATATATATATATATATATATATATATATATATATATATATATAAACGAACGAAGAGTTACATCCGCAGGTGTGGCAGAATTAACACGCATCCCATTGCTTGGAAAGACGACGCATCCCATCGCTGGGAAAGACGACGCATACCGTCTGGAAAAAGGAACTTTAGTTTCTCCTTGAATCATTTGGATATGTCAACATGAAAGTCACATGTTGACAGATCCGGGCTATAGGCTGGGTGGTGCAGAACCTCTCACCCTTTCCGTGCTAACGCATCCTGCATAATGTGTGCAACAGAATCACACCACGCGAAAGCATGCCAGGTCACCCATTCTTGATTGCTTTATGCAGCTTGTCCACTGTGTCGATGTAGTGGTTGGCATTGCTGTTCACGTGAGGCTCTTTAAAGTCCACCAACAAAAGCCCTTCAGCATAACCTCCCCGACGGAGTCCTGTGACTTGAATTTTATGTGTTTTGGTGATCCGGGATGTTTCCATTGCATGCTCGCTGGTTTGCTGGATGGCTCAAAGCCGTGGCACCGCGATTCGTCACCTGCCACTATGCGCGATATAAATGCATCACCCTCTGCTTTGTAACGCAGCAAGTGGTTCAAACTCCAACCCATACATTCTTCCTTATGGTGGTCAGTCAGCATCCGCGGGATTAATTGTAAACATACTTTCCGATATTGCAGTATCTTCGTAACCACAGTTTGAACTGTAACAAATGTCATAGCAAAGTCCTCCGTTTGCGAACGTCAGCCCCGACGACGGTTTTACATGCATTTCTTTCTCGGTGTGGGCGCATTGTTTGTGTTATTCGCACGCTCCCCGCCGATCAAGGTGATCGTCCTTATTTAGGCTTCCGACGCCAAGCCTTAGTTCTCTTCCCTGATATGGACTCCATTACTCTCCTCTCCAGGCCTGCATAATGTGTGCAACAGAATCACACCACGCGAAAGCATGCCAGGTCACCCATTCTTGATTGCTTTATGCAGCTTGTCCACTGTGTCGATGTAGTGGTTGGCATTGCTGTTCACGTGAGGCTCTTTAAAGTCCACCAACAAAAGCCCTTCAGCATAACCTCCCGACGGAGTCCTGTGACTTGAATTTTATGTATTTTGGTGATCCGGGATGTTTCCATTGCATGCTCGCTGGTTTGCTGGATGGCTCAAAGCCGTGGCACCGCGATTCGTCACCTGCCACTATGCGCGATATAAATGCATCACCCTCTGCTTTGTAACGCAGCAAGTGGTTCAAACTCCAACCCATACATTCTTCCTTATGGTGGTCAGTCAGCATCCGCGGGATTAATTGTAAACATACTTTCCGATATTGCAGTATCTTCGTAACCACAGTTTGAACTGTAACAAATGTCATAGCAAAGTCCTCCGTTTGCGAACGTCAGCCCCGACGACGGTTTTACACGCATTTCTTTCTCGGTGTGGGCGCATTGTTTGTGTTATTCGCATCGCTCCCCGCCGATCAAGGTGATCGTCCTTATTTAGGCTTCCGACGCCAAGCCTTAGTTCTCTTCCCTGATATGGACTCCATTACTTCCTGCCCCAATGTTTTCCAGGTGCTTTGTGTTCATCACAACGTCGTTATAAACGTGTTCACTGCGTATCATTGCTTCTCATGTAAAACGCCTGGTCATCATCGCTTGCAGTGTCCGCTCACCTCTTCTTGTTCTTCCTCAACGGCTGCTCAAGTGCCCATCACAGAACCCCCTTCTTCACTTCCGGTCACCACGCCTGCGCTTGCTTTCGCTTCCACCTTCTTAGTCTCCATCTCGATTGTCGTTGCCTTCCTCTGCAGGTCTTTTTTTCCTTCTCCACTAGCGTTGCCTCTTGTGGATACATCTGGGTCTACTGCTCCTGCTTCGGTGCCTTCGTCTGTCTTGCTTTCTTCTTCGTCGTCTGTTGTCTGTGCTTTGTCACATCCCGTTGCCAACCTTTCTCCGCCTGTTCAGGTGCTGCCTTCTTTGTTTTCGCACGTCACCTCGTCAATCCCAACCCCGGGATTCTCTGCTCCATCATCTTCGCTGTGTACGTCAGCTTCGCCACCCTCAGACGCTCATCCTTTCTTCAGCCGTTCCAGTACTCCGGTGTGCTCTCCGCCCGTTTCACCTTCTCCGAGCTCTTCTGATGCCTCTAGTATTGTTGCCTTCCTTTCGATTTCTGGTCCCGTGATCGGTCCCCGCTTTCCAGCACAGCTACTCTTCTGGATTTGTGTGAAGCCTTACCTTCACCAGCTCCTGTTGCCCCATCAGTTGCCTCTTTTGCTTGCGTTATGCGCACATGATCCAGATCTTCCTTGTCAGACTTCTCACTTGCTGTCGGTTACTCCTTCTTCACCACGTCCCTGTTGGTATTGCTTCTAATAAGAAGTGCCGTCGTCGCTCTAATCGAGAGACTCGTACTAAGCGAACCGCGGTCGCTCAGCCTTCTCTTCATCGTTCTTCAGGTTCCGCTCCTAATTCTACTGTTGCTGCTTACGCCGACCTTATTGGTACTCCCTCCGTTTCCACTGCAATTGTCGCTCGCCTCCAAGCTGTCCCTGGGTATTCGAAGATTCTCTTCCCAGATGCTGCCAACCCTTGTTCTTTGCCTCTTCTTGTGACGCTGGTTTGGATCCCCTTCTCGACTCCCATGATCCAGCTGATTACTCGAATATGATCGAGGATATTCGCTGCTTCCTCCAAGTTTTCGTTGACCTCACGAGATCTTACCCCTGAGATATTTCGTTATTAAAGTTTTCTTAATTGCTACCTTGGTGATACTCAAAATCGCCTCATTGATCTGGTTCTGACCGATTAGTTTCTGTCTGCACTTGCATGATGTTTCGCTTCCTGCCGTCTTTGCCTTGCTGCTGTTCCGTCTTACTCCTTTGCATGTTTCTGGTATGCGTTGTACCCAACCTTTTTCTTTCCGTTGTATCCTATGTACCGCCATGTTTTCTCCACATCTCGGTTCTTTCAAACATCCGCCCGGTGCCTACTTACGTGAACCCGTCACATCGTTTTGTTCACAGAGCTTCTTCCTGTGTGCATTGTTATGCGCGATTCTTCTCTTATACCTTTCGTCACTGTCCTGGATTGCCCTATGTTGCTGTTCGCACCCAGTTAGTTTTTTCAGGTGTTCCGTGGGTTTGTTTTTCCTGTCTCGTCGAGTATTTGTCTTATGTCATGCCATGTGCCTCAGCATACCTTCTACTGTTGTGCTACGTTACTTGCTCATCCAGTGTGACTCATCTCGTCAGATACTTACCGTTATTGCTTTGCCTCATGCTAATTGGATTGTCCCATACTGTTACCTACACCATGCCATCTTTGCAAAGTGTTCTCTGTTGCACCTCGTTTTCTGCTTTTCATGCTGCGCCCCGGAGCATGAAAAGCAGCCTCCAGTTCGATGTATTCTCCATCTCCATGTCCGTCGTTCCTTCTGCTCAGTGACTGTTCCAGTGTGCTTCGCCTATCACAGATTGCCTTGTGCTGCTCGTTCAGCTTCGTTTATCTTTGTATGTCCTGATTGGCTTTTACAGACTGCTTTATGCTGCTCGTCCAGTACCGTTATTCTTATTGTTTTATCATGCCATTTATTTTCCGTTCTCCTGTGTACTAGTCCTCGATACCTAATAAAGCAACGTCACGTTGTTTTTGGAATGTCTTTTCAACTGCTGGGGTTCAAAGCTAGAAACGGGGAGTTCTTTCAGCTAATGTCAGGAACGAATGAAAGACTTTGTGCAAAACAAATTACTTCTTCATTATTCTCCATTACCCTTATTACAAATATCTCAAAAACTATCAAGATTCGAACGATGAAGAAGGAGGTCTTTCTGATTCACACCATGCTAACGAATAGCTATCCTGTAATGGGAAATGTCCAGGCTGGGGTGGGCGGGGGAAGAGGCAGGTGAAATCGTGGGCTACTAACATTCTTTTTTTAAACATCTCCAAAACTATTGCTATTCAAACTATGAAAATGGCGTTTATTCCGGTTCACACCATTTACTAACGAATGACTATCTTGAAATTTTTAATGAATTTACATGGTGAGAGGGGGGTGATGGTCGGTCTGGAATATATATATACATAAGTTCTCAATATTGTTATTTTTTTCTCAAAAACTGTTGCAGTTCAAACGATGAAAATGGATTTCCCCTCGGTTCATACGATTTGCTAACGAATGGCTATTTTGAAATTTTGAATTTCCATGGTGGGGGGGGGGGGGGCTGGTAAAAAGGTCGGTCTCTCTGTATATATGCAAATTCTCAATATTATTTTTTAAATATTTCAAAAACTATTGCGGTTCAAACGATAAAAATGGAGTTCATTCCTGTTCATACGAGTTACTAACGAATGGCTATGTCGGAATTCTGAATTTCCATGATGAGGGGGGCTGGTAAAATGGTCGGTCTCTCTGTATATATGCAAATTCTCAATATTATTTTTTAAATATTTCAAAAACTATTGCGGTTCAAACGATAAAAATGGAGTTCATTCTTGTTCATACGAGTTACTAACGAATGGCTATGTCGGAATTCTGAATTTCCATGATGAGGGGGGTGAAATGGTAGGCCTGTAACATTCTTTTTTAAATATCTCAAAAACTATTGCGGTTCAAACGATGAAAATGGAGTTCTTTTCAGTTCATAGGATTTGCTAACGAATGCATATTTTGAAATTTTGGATTTCCATGGGGGGGGGGGCTGGTGAAATGGTCGGTCTTTCTGTATATATGCAAATTCTCAATATTATTTTTTAAATATTTCAAAAACTATTGCGGTTCAAACGATAAAAATGGAGTTCATTCCTGTTCATACGATTTACTAACGAATGGCTATTTCGGAATTTTCAATTTCCATGATGAAGGGGGGGGGGTTAATGGTGTAGGCCTGTGACATTCTTTTTTAAATATCTCAAAAACTATTGCGGTTCAAACGATGAAAATGGAGTTCTTTTCGGTTCATACGATTTGCTAACGAATGGCTATTTTGAAATTTTGAATTTTTCCATGGGGGTGTGTGCAATGGTCGTCCCCCAATTTTCTCAAAGTTTTTTTTTTTTTAAATCTATCAAAAACTGTTGGCCGCTCCGGTGACGCAGTGGTCTAAGCGACGGACTCTGATCATTCGTTCGAACAGGGTCCGGGTTCGAATCCCGGTGAGGCATGAATGTTGTGTTTGTTTAACGGCACTGGCTCTCTCCCTTCCCTGGAACCAGTGACCCTGAATTAGGGACGGGCGACTGCTTATAGCCCATTGAGTTGCTCACGGTGGTCGTTAAATCTCCAATAAAAAAACTGTTGCGGTTCAAACGATAAAAATTGAGTTCATTCCTGTTCATACGATTTACTAACAAATGGCTATTTCGGAATTTTGAATTTCCATGATGAGGGGGTGAAATGGTAGGCCTGTAACATTATTTGTTAAATATCTCAAAAACTATTGCGGTTCAAACGATGAAAATGGAGTTCTTTTCGGTTTATACGATTAGCTAACGAATGGCTATTTTGAAATTTTAAATTTCCATGGTGGGGGCTGGTGAAATGGTCGGTCTCTCTGTATGTATGCAAAATCTCAATATTATTTTCTAAATATCTCAAAAACTATTGCGGTTCAAACGATAAAAATGGAGCTCATTCCTGTTCATACGATTTACTAACGAATGGCTATTTCGGAATTTTAAATTTCCATGATGAGGTGGGGGGAGGGGGATAAAATGATCTGTAACATTCTTTTTTAAATATCTCAAAAATTATTGCGGTTCAAACGATGAAAATGGAGTTCTTTTCAGATCATACGATTTGCTAACGATAGGCTATTTCGGAATTTTGAATTTCCATGATGAGGGGGGAGTAGGGAATGAAATGGCCTGTAACATTCTTTTTTAAATATCTCAAAAATGATTGCGGTTCAAACGATGAAAATGGAGTTCTTTTCGGTTCATACGATTTGCTAACGAATGGCTATTTTTAAATTTTGAATTTCCATGGTGGGGGGCGGGGGGCTGGTGAAATGGTCGGTCTCTCTGTATATATGCAAATTCGCAATATTATTTTTTAAATATCTCAAAAACTATTGCGGTTCAAACGATAAAAATTGAGTTCATTCCTGTTCATACGATTTACTAACGAATGGCTATTTCGGAATTTCAAATTTCCATGATGAGGGGGGAGGGGATGAAATGACCTGTAACATTCTTTTTGAAATATCTCAAAAATTATTGCAGTTCAAACCATGAAAATGGAGTTCTTTTCAGTTCATACGATTTACTAATGAATGGCTATTTCGGAATTTTAAATTTCCATGATGAGGGGGGGGGAGGGGGATGAAATGGCCTGTAACATTCTTTTTTTTAAATATCTCAAAAATTATTGCGGTTCAAACGATGAAAATGGAGTTCTTTTCGGTTCATACGATTTGCTAACGAATGGCTATTTTGAAATTTTGAATTTCCATGGTGGGGGGTGAAATGGTCGGTCTCTCTGTATATATGCAAATTCGCAATATTATATTTTAAATATCTCAAAAACTATTGTGGTTCAAACGATAAAAATGGAGTTCATTTCTGTTCATACGATTTACTAACGAATGGCTATTTCGGAATTTCAAATTTTTATGATGAGGGGGGAGGGGATGAAATGGCCTGTAACATTCTTTTTTAAATATCTCAAAAATTATTGCGGTTCAAACGATGAAAATGGAGTTCTTTTCGGTTCATACGATTTGCTAACGAATGGCTATTTTGAAATTTTGAATTTCCATGGTGGGGGCTGGTGAAATGGTCGGTCTCTCTGTATATATGCAAATTCGCAATATTATTTTTTAAATATCTCAAAAACTATTGCGGTTCAAACGATAAAAATTGAGTTCATTCCTGTTCATACGATTTACTAACGAATGGCTATTTCGGAATTTGGAATTTCCGTGATGAGGGGGGGGGGTGAAATGATAGGCCTGTAACATTATTTTTTAAATATCTCAAAAACTATTGCTTTTCAAACGATGAAAATGGAGTTCTCTTCGGTTCATACGATTTGCTAACGAATGCCTATTTTGAAATTTTGAATTTCCATGGTGGGGGGCTGGTGAAATGGTCGGTCTTACTGTATATATGCAAATTCTGAATATTATTTGTTAAATATCTCAAAAACTATTGCGGTTCAAACGATAGAAATGGAGTTCATTCCGGTTCATACGATTTACTAACGAATGGCTATTTCGAAATTTTGAATTTCCATGGTGGGGGCTGGTGAAATGGTCGGCCTCCTATAATTATATGCAAATTCTCAATATTATTTGTTAAATATCTCAAAAACTATTGTGGTTCAAACGATGAAAATGGAGTTCATTCCGGTTCATACGATTTATTAACGAATGGCGATGCTGAAATTTGAAATATCTATTTTTTGGGGGTACCATTTCACCAGCCCCCACTTTGTTTTTTAAATAACTCAAAAACTATTGCGGTTCAAACGAAAAAAATTGAGTTCATTCCGGTTCATACGTGGTACAAACGAATGGTGCAAAAAAAATTTAAAAATTCCATGGTGGGGGGCTATCGTTTCACCAGCCCCCCACTTTGTTTTTTAAATATCTCCAAAACTTTTGCGGTTCAAACGAAAAAACCGAGTTCATTCCGGTTCATACGTGGTACAAACGAATGGTGTCTGAAAAATTAAAAAATTCCGTGGTGGGGGCTGGTGAAATGCACCTGAAATCTAGGACCACTGTCACATTCGCGGTGGCTGACGACAGCTAACAGAGGCACGCGCCTCAATGTCGCCACTCAAAACCCATCGAAACTTTATAATGTGTTGCCAACTACAGAAAAAAGGTATATGCCTCTTTCTGGTTTTCCGTTAAAAAGAAGCCTTCGTGCTCAGAAGGGGCCAAACACTTTTGGAAACTGATCAACTTATCGCGCTTCATGGATTTGAAGTGCAAAGCAATCATTAATGCGGTGATCAAGAGAAACGCGTTCTTCAGTCACACAGAGAATATATTACTAAGTATGATTGCGGAGGAACGCACCCACGCTAAAGCTCTTGGATGGAGAAGAATAAGGAAAGCTAGACCACAACAAATGAATGATATCATACGAGAATTCGGAGTGCTGCAATATGATCTGGATGCTAATTAATATTATAAGATGATCGATTGTACTAAAGTGCGTCTTACTGAACCACACCTGATAAAATACATCTCAGACGAAGATATGGATCGACTAATCGCAACTTCTGCCGCAGCTGGCGAAGAAATAATCAAGTTTCTCTGCGACACGCAAGCTGTGGAACTTTGCGTCAAACTGGTGACTGAAGCAGCGGCCTCAATGTGTGGGTTTGAAGCTAGAGATTCTTTCATAAAATCAACAATTGCATCACGGCAATGAATGCCACATTTTTCGAGTAAACCGGATTGCCGAACAAGATATACCACGTAGAAATAAAATTCAGAGCTGAAGGGAGGGTGGGCGTAACTCGAAATGCTGCTACCTCCTCGTGGTGAGTTCTGGGTTGTTTTCATATGTGACATTGGAACCAAGCGATTACACGCTGCAAATTCCAAAGCAAACTGAGTGTTCTACACATGCACATGCATGATGTACTCATAAACGTGAAATTTCCTACTGATTTTCCCGATACCCTACATGCCAGGACGCCTTTACCTAGCCTACGCTTTCGTGCCAAATGTGGTAAGAAAACGGTGAAATTTGCGTGCAGTGCGGAGACATAGCATATTGATCAACTTCAAAATTTTTTTTTCACTGTTATTGAGAACAATAAGGAATACCTTTTCGAACTTGGGGCTAATCGATTTCAATTGCAAAAAAATTCCATCCGTTTTTGTTCACGGCCCAATGCCGTTGGAAAAACGCAAAGGTAGTGTGCCGTGCTGAAACGTTAGATAGTAGTCAATATAAAAAAAAAAATATATTGTTTTTCTTGTTGACCCAAATGGCCACTTTTCCGCACTAGGCGATATGCAAATTAAAAAAAAAAGTTTTTTTTTTGGCCCACCATACCAATCACGCGCAGAATTTTAACACCTTAAGAATTTTAACACTCACACCTTATACTTCATATATTGATCGAGTAATCGCGCTCTCTCGGAAATCCCGTGGTCAAACGGCCACATCGGATCTTGAAACGGGTGATCATAATTCGGTAATCACTCGGTATATGTTTCTATATACAATGAAGAGTAATTGAATCAGAGACAGCTGGCGTTATGCAAATCTGGCGCTGTGGGCGGCCCTGTAAACGGAAACGACATAACGTATGTAACGATTCGACAATATAAGGAGTGATGCGACGGGAATCAGTAACAGTCGGGCGCAGTATGGGTAAGACGAAGAATCTAAGAGCATTTCACCGTGGGCAAAGTGTCGTGGCCCGAAGAATGGGACACTCCATCTCGGAAGTTGTGCAAACACTGGGATTTTCACGAACCACTGTGTCACGGGTGCACCGTGCGTACATCTAATCCGGTAAAACCATCCCTGCAAGGGCCAACAGCCGTGGAGTACAGCGTGTGGACGAGCGGGGTCATCGTTGGCTAGCTCGCATTTTAACAGCAGATAAACGGGCCACAGTGTAAGAAATCACTCGGTAATTTAACGCCGGTACACAAAAACGTGTAAGCAGCCACACCATCCAGAACCATCTCCTCGCTATGGGGTACAGAAGCCATCGTCCCACGAGGGTACCGCTGCTGACCACCCATCACAGGGTGCACAGATTAGCATGGGCACGGGAACATCGCCACTGGACCCTAGACATATGAGAAAATTTTGCTTGGACTGATGAGTCGCGATTCAAGTTGGTACATGCGGATGGAAGGATACGAATACGACGCTAACCACATGAAGAGATAGATCCTTCCTGCCAGCAGGGTATTCTTCAAGCTGGTGGGGGTGGAATTCTCGTCTGGGGACTGTTTACGTGGACTCAAATGGGTCCTCTGGTACGTGTGACATCGTCCCTCACCTTTTAACTTTACCAGGATATCCTGGACAATCATTTGCTCCCGTTTGTGCGTTTTCAACATCCCACAACGGACCTCATCCTGCAACAAGACAATGCACCGTGCCATCGCTCCTGAATTGTATCCGAATGGTTGGATGAACACTCCACCGATGTGACCTCGCTTCTTTGACCAGCTAGGTCACTTGACCTCAATCCCATCGAGCACATCTGGGTTACCATCGAGAGAGATGTTCGTAGCTGTGAGCCCCCTCCATCAGATCTTCGTGAACTGTGGGAGCTTGTTCAGGGGTCGTGGATCTGTATAGCTTCCCAACGCTTCCGGTGTCTTATCGAGTCCATGCCGAGAAGAATCGCCGCCGTGAGCAGTTCAATGGGCTATAAGCAGTGACCCGTACATAATTTAATCTTGATTAAAGTCTAACCACCACCGGGAGCAATTCAATTGGCTATAAGCAGTGGCCCGTTCCCAATTTAGGGCCATTGGTTCCAGGGAATGGAGATAATCAGTGCCGTAAGACAAACAAAACATCCATGTCTCACTGGATTCGAACCCTGATCCCTTCCAGACAAATGATGAGAAGCCATTGCTTAGACCACTGTGCCACAGGTGGTGAGAGTTTTTTCTTTTTATAAGTTAAGTTTCTTAATCAATCAGTGAGAGATTTACGGATGGTTAAACACAATTAAAATTGCTCTGAATTTCACAATAACTTGTTTAACAATAACCCATCTACTGAAGAAAATGCCTTCCAGTGAAAAATATTAGTAAAAATATCCAAACCCCTAAAATCTTTCTTTTTTGAAGTTTACACTGTAACATCGCTAACTGAAAATGTTTATTAGAGATTATGTGCATTTATATTCATTTTTGTACAAATTTATTATGCCTTCATTTCTTTCGAAATGTACTCTTTATTTTAACTAAAATGTCCTCCCATTCCAAAACATCAGCTGGTCACCCTGTCCGAACAGCCACATGCTACCAAGGCATAAATGGACATCTAATGAAACATGGTTAGTGTCATTTTCGAGACTAAATGAATAGAGGTTGCCGTACGTGTCGGAAGCATACTCGAAACAGAATGTGGGAAAGGTGAAATGCGTGTTATTTTGAAAATACGCCGAAATTAATGAGGAACATTTCAGAATTGAACAATCAATGCTTTCCACGTTAAATGATGGCATTCCAAAAGGAAGCAACATTAAAAGTATTTTTCATTTCGTGGAGTCTTGTGTGCCTATAGGTGACTAATTGTATATTTTGTGGTTGCTATGTTCGCACGTTTAGCATATCTGAAGCTCTTCAAGATGCCATCAAGACAATAAAAATACTGTAAAATGAATCAATGAGCATCAGTTCATTTGCAGAAAATCTGCATTGCTTCAACGATAAAAATTCCACCTTAAAATTTTATAATACATTTTCAATTCGTGAAACATTTACTGATACATATTATATTTTGCATATATGGGACATTAAAACATCAAGGAATTCAAATTTAGATAATCACATTTAATTTGCATGAATTGTTGAACTTTCATAAAAGGGAAAATCGGGCAAATGTATACACTGGCGGAAAGTGAAAAAAAGACCACCAAGAAGAAATTGGCTGACGATCATGTAATTTACATATGTTGTTAATGGGGTCGAGTTTACGTAGGTGTGATGTTAATTTCGGGACCAACCGGTCAGCGCTTACGCCACAACACGGCAATATAAGCAAATTATCGTCGGTGGTATTTAAGGAGTACGGCGAAGTGAATGTAATCAGTCGTCAGCGTACTGACACGTGCGAAGACCCTGAAGAAGCTGCAATGCCTGGACATGGAAGACAAGTACGATTTCAGCAGTTATCAAACTTTGAGCGAGGTCGTCTATTCGGACTCCGCAAGGCAGGGTAGTCGTATGGTCGTATTACGGAGCGAATTGGACGGGAAGTATCGGTGGTGGTACGATGGTGGCGTAGATGGTCCGAGGAACATTCCCTCACGAGAAGACGTGGAACCGGAAGTCACAGACGGACTGATGAGCGGAACGATCGACGCATAAGAAGAGCGGCGTTGTCAAGCAGAACATCCACTGTGACGCAAATCCGAGCTGTCGTTGCACCTGAGGTGACTGTGGAAACAATCCGCAACCGACTACTGGATGCAGGACTACGTGCACGTGTGCCTCTAGCATGTGAACCTCTGACTCCAGCCCTTGCGTTAGGAACGGCTGCAGTGGTGTCGCCAACATCTGCACTGGAGAACGCAATGGCGATCTGTCGTGTTCAGCGATGAAAGCAGATTCTGCTTGGGAGTTTCCGATGGCCATATGCGTATTCGCAGACGCACAGGGGAACGTATTCACCCTTCTTGCATCCGCCAGCGACACACAGGGCCTACACCTGGTCCTGGTGTGGTGAGCGATCAGCTATCACTCCCTTACACAACTAGTGTTTGTACTGGGCACGTTAAACAGCACCTGCTACGTCAACAACAACATTCAGCCCGTTGTTGTGCCATTTGCAAGATCGGTCAATCGTTATGTTTTCCAGCAAGATAACGCACGCCCACACTTTACACGCGCAACGCAACATGCACTTAAGGGTGTGAGGCAACTTCCATGGTCTGCAGTTTCCCCGGATTTGTCCCTCTTTGAGCACGTGTGGGATTTTATGAGACAGCGATTTATCGGGTCTCCACGGCCAGCACGACCTTCCGCGATTTACGCGTCGAGGTTGAGGATGCTTGGAACTCAATACCCCAAACTTATATTTAACATCTGTACGACAGACACCATGCCCGAATTGCACAGTGTGACGCAGTTCATGGCAGTTCAACCTCGTACTAACCATGTTACATGGAAGTGTTATTTTTCAGTTTACCAGCAAATATAGCTGTATTTTGCCATAATGTTTTGATCTCGTTATCCTCTGTATTCCGTTATTATGCTGTTCAAATTTTGTTGGTATGAGACGTATCCTTCTTGGTGTTCTTTTTTCACTTTCCGCCAGTGTATTTCTGAAAGCACTAAGTACCTTACATTAATTAAAATCTACAAATATCAGAAAGGTTGACTAATATTTCTATCACGCTTAGACCAGAAAAATAATAAATTATGTAATACAGGATCCCGTATTTGAAATCAAATATTTTAAAGACCACGAAGGTGATGGAAAACATCCTAAAATGACATTGGTGACTGAAACGTCGTATATATTTATCATTTGCAGTTGATATACTTAATGTTCGTTTTAAATCAAGATATATGGGAAATCGAAAAATCAAAGAAAGTATTCTTCCAACATCTCACAGTGATGTATACTCTTCTTCTTATCATTGCCACAAGGAAAGTGGGCCTGTTATTTTGCCTTATATTTCTTGGGCTAGAGACATGAAAACACGCGGACAACTTTTGAGTGAACGAGGCATATGAAAGTTTCATGCAAATAAAAACTTTTGTGATCATTTATAACTTTGTTACATGAGAAACTGCAAACTGGAAAATTACTAGTTATTTAAATCAGTAAAACTCTGTTAAAAGCGCCTAAAATGTGACATGAAAGTGAAAATGCTGTGGCTTTCAGAATGAGGTGCTTTCCTGTGGATTCACTGCACCCGTTAGGTTATCCTTGGGCTATTTTTTTATCCCTGTTCACAAACATCTAGAAAACTTCCTCAATAAATACCGCATCGTACTTAAAAGTGACGGTGCAAAGAGTTGATTCAGTGTTTCTAAAAACAATAAATGCAGACGCATTGTCGTTTGTGCAGGATGATGGGCCAGATCATGTCAAATCTGTAGCAAGGGACTTTCTTCTCACCACATTTGGTGGAGAAAGACTAATTGGCATTAACTGAAGCATCCTGTGGCCTCCTCGGTGCCCAAGTCTGAATCCAGTTAATTTCTGGTTCAGTCAATTCCAGTTTGAATAACATCTTAGCCATTTGAAATGTTTTCCAAATGAGAGTTAAAACAATGTCCTACATTATAGACACCAGTATTTTAAAATAATTTATTCTCCTCTAAACAGCATCCTAACGGCTAAAACGAATTTCGTGTAAGAGGATCTTCATTCGGAATTTTATCAAAAAAAGGAAGCCTTTTCAATGGTAGTTTTCGAAGCAACGATATGGAATATTATAAATGTGGAAGCCGGAATAAATTGCATTTACGCGTTCACTTGCAGAATTGTGTATCGTCAAAAGACTAAATTGTTTAGATTGTTGTTCTCACACTGTGATGATTTGAAAGATGAAAGAAATTTTTTAAATCGAACTATTAAATCGGAAAATTAGCACCGATATTTTAACCATAATTTTTCCAATACGTTGTTGTATGCTAAGAAATATCATTTTTCTTCTTTTAACGCGAAACAATACCGATTCTTGCTAGATCCACCTTTTTCAGTTCGTTCGCTGATTCAATGTTACTGTGAGACAACGACAGACAAAAGGGTCTCTATTAACGTATACCAGAAATCCTCTCCTGACTAGCCGAAGCCGTAATACTAATCGGCTTCTAACAGCTCAGAACAGCAACAGTCGTGGCACATGATCTGCGGTCTAGCATGTCCTTAATTATGCCGTAGATTTCATCGCCACTTGTTGCCATATGAACATTAAGCTGGCAGCAACTGAAATTTTAATATTTACGTAGGGTAAAATATAGGTCTATAAAAGTAGGAACATTTTTAATCTCCTTGTGTAATTATTCTGCTATTGAGTGTAAAATGAAAATTTCCTGTACGGGAAGCAGATATGTTTTCAGGAAAATTAATTCTTCTATGTTGTTCAATATTTTATTTAAATGTTATCAAACACTTCATAATGTTTGAAGTCGTTTGGGATTTTATTTATGCTTTATATAATAACTACTAATGCTTTATAATTGTTGCCTTAAAAGCAGGCGGTTATCTGGAATTTCCGATAATTGTAGTCTTGTTTCGCAAACCTTTCAGAGGAGCATTCACAAGAAGCCACTTAGTTCTTTTTTTCCACTTAGTTCATTAGATTTATTTACTTCTCTCCGTGTTTTTTTCCTTATCACAGAGAAAGGATTCCACGATAATGCACGAAACATTAGTATTTATATGTTGTTAAGCTTTCGAAAGCGTGTATTTTATAAGTGAGAAAAGGATATCACAACAAAAATATTTACACCTACAGCAGGTTTTACAATATCCCTTATTTCCCTGCGCCGTTGGTCACGTCACTGGTTAGGATTTCAACGGAAAGTCGCTTATAAATGATATGATACTCTTAGATTACAAAACAGAACAACGGGGCCTGGGTGTGCGATATACAATTCCAATTCCTACTGTCCCACACATTCTTACTTAATAAATACCGAAGTGTACAGGTTGGTTTCTCTCAAATGCAGATGTGCTGTTGTTACTGCGGAATATTTCTGCTAGCGGAGGAATATCAAATGGTATAATATATTTTAATTTCTAAATAGGTAACTATAATTTTCCGCTCCTCACGTACAATGTGCAGATTTTTTCTCAAAAATTGCCATGAGCAGCCATGGCTCTTCAAAGCTTCTCCAAGAGAAAAATACTCAACTGTCATAACGACATGACGAAACATGCCATTTATAAAATTGAATTTAAGCCTTTTACTTGTGCTACACGTTTTAATATATATTTGTTATTTTGATTGGAAATCAGTCGTAACTACAAAATACCGAAACACCCAGAAGATCCGATTTCATAGAAATGCGTTTTTTCTGAAAAATATATAAAACCGCCAAAATTCGAATTTCAAGGTTACTGCATTTGGTTTTATTCTTGTAACTGTATTACTGGAAAACCACCAATTTGCAAATTATACGGTATAATAACATCATTGATAGAAGTATTAATGAATTTCATTTTGTTTATAAGTTATTGATATGCTGTTAAAAACTTTGTGGACATCAAATAAGACATGAACCTGAAATGGAGTTTCCATTTGAAAACCATATGCATCTTTAAAATTCCACATAACATTCTGCATACATTTCTCAGCAATTTATTGCAAATATTTAGTTTATCTCTTCGCAGTAGGCTATTGTCATTGATTGTATGTGTGTTACATTATGCTGGCAGTTCACTTGGCATTCTTCGAATTGATTAAAAATATACTACAGGTTTAGTTATGCATGGAAACAGCTAAACTGCATGATATTCACAAAGCGTCCGTCCTTATATGAGAGAATAGTAGATGTTGCTTTACTGAGTTCTGAGCGACTTTTAGACCGTTCCTCCTGTTGAATGGTTGAAAAAGGTTTTTATTTTTTATGAGTTCACAGTAGTAATATCTGTGCTCCATTTGCCATTTTGGAGAAAGGTGTTCAAGGACTTCTGAGACCCCAGCTGTGATGCACTTTGTAGTGTATTTAATGGGGTTCTTTGCATTTCAGAAGACACGGTTTATATCGAAAAGGTTTACTTTCAGTTATGTATATCTTGAGGTAACTGAGCACATAAAAAACATTCCGAGATATTCAGTTCTACTGTGAACTAATGTCTATTTATTTTTCACCTTCAGCTACATCCAAATAAAAAGAGCAAGAAAATGACGACAATACGCGACTTCATCGCTTCAAAATTCAAAGGAACTGAAAACTCTGTAAATCTGGTGCAATAAACCCGTGTGAAATCTGTAATTTTGCAAATATTCGCAGGGCATATAATCAAGTGTGAATGTATCGCGATATTCCCTAGCGGATAGGTATGTCGGTAACCGATTGAGCAGCAGTTACTCCAGGATTGTAGAGCAGTTCACTTTCTGTTGCATGTTTTCAACTAACATCTGACACTGGAGTAAGCAGGTTGTTACTAGATGACTTGATATCGACGACGGTAACCCTTTTATCTACTGGAAAGAAATAACTCGGGGTCATCAAAATGGGCTTACATCATTCAAAATCATTGTATTCAGTGTTGAAGGACTGGCCTCAACACGGCTGGAAAGAATCAACGTGCTCATCCGAAAGCGTTGGTTCCCATTAATCTGCGTTATTCAAAGTGGTCACTTAACAAATAATTGACACAAATCTATTCTGACTGATTTTCTGCTGATTAAAAGCCTAAGAAAGGACAGAGGCGATACACTGAAACCTCCGTTATACGTTTTTCTCGGGGATGGACTGAAAAAATTAATAAATGTAAAAAACTTATAAAACTAAATTTCAAAGTGTTACATACTATCATCAGATTTATGGCTTAAAGGAATACAGTGTGTTCCTTAATGATTTATTAAGAGTCGAATTGTCTGCGAAAGAACTAAGAGCATTACAGTTCATAATATATATTTAGCGTTGCGAAATTCCTAAACTCAGTCATTATCAAAGCACACTTTTTTCTAGTCTATTTGTCTATAATTTTCCTGATTGTAGAAAAGTTAAATCCTCACAACTGAGAATCCGATTGAGTGCTTCAGTATGGAACGCTTGTATTAGCAGCTTTTTCTCTCTGCGCCTTCTGGGTGCATCAATTTGAAACCACAGCATTTAATATTGATTATATGTCTAGGATTGTATTGCGCCATGGTAAATGGTGGAACCACAAAGTCACATCAGGGATTCTTAAGTAGTGCATATGTGTGTGAGTCATGAAATTCCAAACAAATTTTCATATAACCGGAAGGTAAACAACATACCACCGTCTCCTGATGGGATCAAGTTTTAGTTTTGACAGCAACAAGAAGAAAAACCAAGTACTGTCAAATGTCTCTCATGTTCGTAATACAGCGGGTTACTTATAAAAGAATAAAATAACAGTGTTTGTGATATTATGAAATTTAATTTTTAACATACAATCGCAAAGAGCCTATAAATGAATAACGTGTAACAGTATTAAACAACGCGTTAGAAAATACAGTAAAATATCATGACTAAAGCAGAAATACGTATGAAAGTGAAAAGGGATAACTGAGAAACGTTTTACAGATGTTCCGTTATATATGGTTAGAATATGAATTTGAAATAGGTTCTAGATCTGTTACAAAATTTTTTATCTCATTAAAAAGCATATAAAGAGTGTAGTTATCTATAATTTTCCCTATCTCTTGATGCATGAGGAACCACGAAAGAGTCTTGGAAAGCACGTTAAAATATACGCAGTTTAGATAGTATCAGCTTCTAGTAAATTCTTTGCATAAAAAAAGATTCATTTAGTAAATGAAAAAATCAGGAAATTGTTATCAATTAATGGGGCCGTGCGTTGCCTAGAGGATGACGTTGTCTACTGCCGTGTAGAAGACCTCAGGTTCGGGTACTGGTCCTCCGGGAATAAATAACTGCGTCTTCCTCCCCTTTTTACCTCGCTTCCGTGTCACTTTCCTATCGGGCACTCTAGCACAAATCTCCTAGCTTCCTATTTCTAAAGGTCAGACACTCCCTTCCTAAAATCCTCTACATATGATCATTTGAAGGAACGTGTCATTCAGTGGAGTCAATTCATGACCTGATTGGGACATATAATGAATGTGGGTGATGATAAATCATGCGTTATACTTCATCAACGGCTTGAGGAGGCAACGGCCTCTCGTCGTTGAGTTCTGATGTCACACTGAATTTTAAATGCCTACAACAGATCAACAACAAAGCACGCAATAGTCGTATTTGCTACTTTGTGATGTCGTGCAGGATTTTGTCATACTTTTGTTACATCTCTTACAAAACTGTTAGAACCAATTAGAATAAAAAAAGGAATCGACTCTTAATATGTACAGTACATACAAAATAGATTTTTCACACATTTCATGCGAAATCCAAACTTACTGTGTGAATTTAGAACATTGTTTCTTTTCATACATTTACATTTTGTGTTGCAAATTTTGTGTTTGATATAATACCTTTTCCCCTTATATACACTGCTGGACAATTGCTAAGGACGGATCATAAACGGCTATATAGCGCATAAAAAGTAAGTATGGTTGGATGCCAAGTGAAATAAAATAATGTCAGAATGCCAGGACATTACAAGAAAGACAATTTATTGTGCTCTGAAATCCAGAAGGCTTTGGAACGTGTTCAAGGGACAAACAGGCCATTTTGTGCAGAATACGTAAACGTGAAAAAATGCAATTACCGTCCGCAGGCGTTCCGGCGTAAGATGTCAATACGGGATATGGCCACCATGGATGGCGATGCAAGATTCCACACGTCGTGTCATGCTTTGCACAACATTATCAAGCAGCTGTTGGGGTAATTTATCCCATTCCTCTGTCAGTGCACGGATGAGGGTGTCCTTGTTTATTGGAGGGCATTGGCGACCAGCAAGACACCTCCCCAAAGCATCCCACTCATTTTCAATGGGATTCAGATCTGGAGAACGTGCTGGCCATAGGAGGCATTGAATATCCTCGCTCTCAAGACACTCCTGGACAGCGACTGTTCGATGACATTTTGCGTTGTCGTCCATGAAAATGAATCTATCCCCGACAGCACCAAGGAACATGCGAACATGAGGTAGCAGAACATCATTAATGTATCGTTGGCCAGTCATAGTCCCAGTTGGAAGCACATAGAGGGACGTACAGCCATTGATCATGATGCCAGCCCATACCATGACACTACATGTCGGATATCGGTCCCTTTCCTATATGTTTGCTGGACCATATGCAGTACCACTATCCCGCCAGATCAGTTGTCGTCGACAATCAGACGATAGACTGTGTCTACTCTCATCTGAGAAAAGGACAGCAGACCAGTCGTTATCAGTCCAATTCCGATGTTGATGGCACCATTGCAAACGGGCGGTACGGTGACGTCTGGACAATGGGATGCACACAACAGGACGGCGGGCGTATAGTCCTCCTTCATGCAAACGTCTTGCGACAGTTTTTCGGGAGATCCGCTTGCCAGTAGCAGCCATAAACTGATTTGCTACCTCAGTAGCTGTGCTGCGCCGATGTCTTTTTGTTGATAGCACTATGTACCGATCTTCTGCAGGTGTCGTACTGCAAACAGGACCTCCCCCGTGACGTTTGCTACACTCTCCATTTGTTTGAAATGATTTCCAAAGCCTTGAAACAACACTGTGGCTGACGTCGAACTCCCTGGCAACATCTGTTATTTTTCGCCCTTCTTCAATCTTGCCAATAATACGGCCACGCGTAAAATCATCTAGGTGATGTCGGGAAGACATACTGAAAATTGCAAGTTCGTCAATTGATTCTTTCCCTTTCAACTTTGCGTTTGAACAACAACGGTCAATACGCGTCAAATCCTTTATATCTCTTATCAGCGCTATGACGTCACGAACAAGTTCGGCAATCCAAAATTTGCATACGCACAACACGTCTTACTGTATCCCGCACTTATGCTAATTTCCACATTTTCCTGCCTTCCATTTTATGATTGCTATCGTTGCTATTGTCATCCGTCCTTAGCAATTGTCCGGCAGTGTAGTATAATGAACCTTCTTGTGGTATGAGTTTCAATCAACTTAGAAGCAGAAGACATAATTGATCTCATCGAGCAAACTCATTATAACGGATCATGCACGAGTTCAGCTGTCGATCAGCATTTAACAAAGCTTGGAAACCTTGATTTGTATTCTACACCAAGAAATTCGGATTAATAATACAGTTATACTATTTTAAAAACAGACAAGTTAGAAAAATTCACTGCGCTCATAATATGTATGATAGTGAAACAATTTTTTTCATTTCCTCTGAGTTAGAAGTTGCTCGAGGTGTTTCGATTCGGCACCTCAAATGCTTTGTTCCCAGTAATTCAAACCACAATCTTCGTCTAGTTCTAAACAACGGAACGAATCCGAAACCCTAACAAATTTAGGAAGTACTTCCGAAGTTTCAGATGAATTATTCCGCATCAGTTGCACACAGGATTATTTACTTACGATATCAGGTCTCTACATGTGACACTACACAATATTAACAATGAAATGCGAAAACGGCGTGCATTTTTTTTCAGAATAAACATATGTATAATATTTCAACAAAACTCAACTAAAATAGGTGGAATGGCATGTGGATGATTTATGAAGTAATTTTTTACTTCATCGGTGTGAGATCATTATCTCAGGAGTATGTGTTCCATTGGTTGGCAGAAGGCGCAGCATTTACCTACGGTGTCTTAAAAGCTGAATATTCATTCATTACAATTATTAACCACAGCTGCTCCACCGTAAGAAGGGCTGGACAGGATATAGCGGGGCCTTCCGGGTGGTCCAGTGGTCTTTGAGCATTTGTCCGAGATGGCTCCGGTTTTGAATCCCCGGCCAAGCATGGATGTTGTGTCTGTCTTAAGGCAATGCCTCTAACCCCTTCTTTGAACCAGTGACGATACATTAGGGACGGGAGATTATTCATAGCTTTATGGTGGCCGTTAGTCTCCCTACTCCTGAAAAAGAATAGACAAAACATTAGAAAAAGTGATGATAGCAGGTGACATGGGAACCCACACCGCTTAATAGAACAAACCCAAACTGAGTGCAGAAGATAAATAGGAGGACAACAGGGCTTTGCCACAGTGTATCGGAATCAAAGAACATGGGTAAACGTGGTATAATGAGCAACTTTAATGGTGGTCGCATGATCAGCGCAAGACATGTGTGCCATTCCAACACTTGAGTAGTAAGAACTCTAAAGTTCCCGAGGACAAACATGTCAAGTGTTTATCTGGAGTACACCATCGACGGACGTACCAGCTACCAAAGAGCAAGCGGTGGCCATTAGATTATCCAGACTCGTACAACACGAACTCTTGGCAACGGCAGCACAAATCATATATGGTTTAAATGTTGCAGACCTAAGCAGCGTCAGCTATCACATGGTAGTGTACACTCTACATAACCTGGGCTACGGAAGCTGATGCCCTACCCGTGTGGCACTGCTAAGTGCTAGTCTTCGGAAGTTTCGTCTCGCTTGCTTCTGGAGTGTGCAGACCTATCTAAACAGGTCTGTACAAGCCAAGGCATCTGCTCCACCAGATGACTGAGCGTTTCCTGCAACTGGCAAGGAAAAAATTACAAATAAATCAATGTGATCCATTTGCTTTTTTTTATTTATATATTTAAATGCAATTATCTGTAAGTAAAACACACAAATACACTTAGTGACCACTTTATTATGACCACCTGACAATTTTAAACAAATGAACTATGAGTACAAGCTGTTTCCGCAAGAGGGCGAGGCTAGTATAAAAAGGGAAAGCTTAGTGCTTGCGACAGTAGTAGAAGTGATTTTTGGGAGACGAAATGGGCAAAAAATGCGATTTGATGAATTTTCAACTTGGGATGGTTGTAGGAGCTCAGTGCCATGGACCGAGTATCACCGAAACCACCGCATTCTTGAAATGTTCCACAGCAGCTGTTGTTAAATTGTTTAAAAACTGGACTGTCAGCCAAAAAACTGGGTCTTTACGTGCAACGTTTGGTCGTCACCGACGAGTGAAAGCTAGTGTCCAGAATGGTAAGAGACAACAGAATGGCAACAGTGCAGGAAATTAGAGACCATCTTAGTCAAGGATCCCCTCAAATGAGCTCTGCACGCACTGTTCGCCGTACATTGAATCGGATGGGATATGGCAGCCTAAGGCCTGTTCGAACACCTTTGTTGTCTGCAGTTAACAAGAGAAAACGTCTCCAGTTCGCACAGGAGCACAAGGATTGGACAGTCAATAATTTTAAACAAATTATGTCATCCAATGAATCACGTTTTCAGTTGCACCATGCCGAGGGAGAATTTGGTGGAAACAGCACGAAAGCATGGGCCCCAAATGTATTGCTACAACCCTTCAAGCTGGTGAAGGTAATGTTATGGTTCGGGGAATGTTCTTCTGGCATGCTTTGGGATCTTTAATTCATGTTGCTCAACGTTTGTCTGGCACTTTATATCTAAACATCGTTGCGGACCAAGTGCATCGTGTTATGTGGACGGTTTATCCCAATGGCGATGGCTACTTTTAACAAGATAATGCGTCCTGCCGTAGTGCTCGTATTGTACAAGATTGGTTTCAAGAGCATGCCGGTGAGTTTACTTTGCTCAGGTGGCCCCCACAATCTCCAGATCTGAACCCCATTGAGAATTTGTGGGATGAAGTTGAACCAGCCATCAGACAGCTGGATCCATAGCCCTGCAATCTCACACTCCTGGAAAGTGCTATTCATTAAGCATTGTCTCATATTCCACAAACCACCTATGAACATCTCCTGCAGTCCATGCCACGAAGAATCAACGCAGTATTAAAGACAAAATGTGTCCCAACGAAGTACTGAGCGGGTGGTCATAATAAAGTGGCTACTCAGTGTATACTTCAGAGTTAAACATAGTTTTCATTTCAGTGGCTCCATATACAATTACTAGATTTTTCCGTTATTTTTCAAACACTGAACACCCGCAAATGGAATGCATAAATGCGAATAACTGACTGAAATTGCTGAAACATTGAAATTCCGTACTTTGCAGTTGTTTGTGTTTCATTATGCGTAACAGATATAACAGTGGAATGCACGTAATGCCTTGATGGGATTAAATGAAACAACTAATGTAATCGCAGTGTTGAAACTGATCGGGAGGGAACTTTATTTAAGTTCCGTTCTTCTATGTATTTTCATATGCTCAAAGAAATATTTCAAATTATGATTTAATAATACTTAAATAGCATCCAAGCCTGGATTCACATTAGCTGCTGTTGCGCCATGATAAAATGGAAGCTCAAAAATTTACTTGAAAGTAGCTGCTCAATAACATGATTATGTTTATTTTGTTAAAACGTCATGCCATATTTATTTGTGTAAATTTTACATGCTTCCTAAAAACTGTGGGTGCGCAACCAAACATTTAGCTGGGAGCAACAAATGAACTCTGGGTTAACAAATTGGTTTGAAAGCAGTTCGAAATATTAAAATCTCAGTCTAGGAATTGGGCAGCTCCCGGCTTGAACGATTGAATGGGAGCAGCATGAAGTGTTTCTCTGCCCTTAGCTTTGTTATGCGAAGTAGTCACTCATCGAGACGATTTAAACTAATGGTTTCTGATTGATTGATTGCTTGCTAAGAGGCCTGTGTGAATGTCGAGGAACATACGCCAATAGGTAGAACATGTTTGAGTTACTTCTTTTATCCCAGTGGCATGATGACCGTACAAGGTGGATTATCCCTTTCTGATCGTATTAAGATGATTCAAAAGTCAGGGGCGTTTAGAAGAGTCGTCCTCTTTCAGAAAAGTACTCGGTGCGTATGCGTTATTCAGGTGAGGATAATTTCTTTCAGCAAAACCAGTATCGTCCGGTTGATATAAATATGGCACAATCTGCGGTGATTTGTACGAACATTTTCAGATGTCCATTGCTGTGGACGAGAAATAAGAGTGCTGTTAGGATTTTTCTTTAAAAATCCTATTCTGATACTTTTTTTCTTTGGAAAACATTTTGACCGCTGCTGTTCCAGTTATGGATGTACTGTGGAAGCTGAAGGAGCAGAGTCAGACAGAACGGTAAGATCTTAGCGCCAGCGGTTTTAAAATGGGTACCACAGACTTAAAGACAAAGTACGTACTGGGAGGCCCTCGACGGTGAAATCTGAAGCTGTACGTCTAGAACTATATTCACGCACAAGTACACGTTAACTATCAAATTAACTTCTAATGACCCAGGCGAAAATTGTTCGCGAACTGTACAAGGTCTGGAAGACGCACAGAAGCTCTAGGCTGGTAGACCCATGAATTAACTGCTGCTCAAGCTCAGCGATGAGGGCATTTCTGTACCTAAATGTTAGAAAATTCCAATGGCGACTGTTTCTTGTTGCGAATTGGCACATATGATGAAAACTGGATATTTTTCTGGAATCCTGACATGAGAAAACGATGGTTAGATCCCGAAAAACACCCGAAATTCTCCTTGAGAAAGGTACTGTTTCAGCAAAAAGTCATGGTCTGCATTTCATGGACCGATGAGGGCCCAGTTGATTGGGAACCGATTTATGATGGCCGAGGCATTTATGCGCCGCAGTACTCTTGCCAGTTAGAACGGTTGTATGCCGCTTTAAGTCGGAAGCCCTAGTGAACTGTAATTTTCCAACAGGATAATAATCCTGCTCATCCTACCCGCTCAAAGGAAGAAGTACAGAAATTAGGGGGTTTGGAGCTAATGCACCACAGTGCTTATAGCCTGGATATTGCGCTTTCGGACTATTGTATATTACGGTTCATGGAAAATTTCCGACGCTAAAAACATTTTCAAGATGTCCGCTAAGTTAAAATTGGTGGTCAAAACTTTTACGAATCGAACCCAAAGATTTTTCTGAGTGGGATTCGAAACATGGCTTCAGGATGGTGAACGATCACAGAGCACATCGTACTCAGTTTCAAAGCTAAACTTTTACGTTTCGTGCATTTATACATGTTTTCATGACCTATCAGAAACCAGCAATGCCTTTCAAACTACCCTGGTATATTGGGTTTGCAGAGCGCAGAAAATTAGAAGTGTTTGGTTAAATTACTGTAAAATATATTGGCTCGTGAAGATTAAAGTGTTCAGTAACATATAAGAACTTTTTTTATGTATAGTAATTGTACTTGGTCTCTCAATGCTTTGTAGCAGCTTCAAGATGATTAGGCCATTGTTGCGCACACGAATTCATCACATTCGCAGTATATGATGCGTTTCGTCCAAAATATCAGCCATTGCCAATCAAATATTTCTCAAATGAAAAAAAGGTAGGAGTATAAAAATAAAAATTATCAGTTTGAAGTATTTTGAGATCTATTAAAATTGGGAAACTAAAAGTCCTAAGTACATTATATTAAAGAAATCATTCATTTTATATTATATGTTCTTTTTTATAATAACCGAAATCTCATACACTGTCACAAAAGTTGGGGTACTGCATGAAATGAAGGATGTGTGTATCTGGCAAAAGTACCACTCACTGAATTAACATTAATAAGGCTATGTAACACAAACGACAAGGAGTACGTTTAAAAAACAATTGATCGTGGAATTCATGCGCACAACAAAGAAACACTGCGTTATCCAAAAATTATAAATTCGGATAACATAAATGTACCCGGTAACGCCACTTCTGTGTCGAAGAACGTCTTGACACCTACCAGGAACACTTGTAATGAAATTATTGTTTAGTGTCTAAGGTACAGGCAATATTTTACGGATTTTTTGCAGCTTTAATGACAGATGAGAGCAACTCGATGGGCAATATTCAGTATCCCGTCCCTAACTTAAGACCACCTGCTCCAGGAAACCAGTGCCGTAAAACAAACTCAACGTCCGTGCCTCCGCGAGATTCAAAACCGAGCCCTTCACGGAAAATTGCTCAAAAGCCAGCACTTAGACCCCTTCGCCATCGGGCGGCGCTTTATGGATTTCTGCTATTGTAAAAATAATGATGTTAGGTCTGTCACGGGAAAAAATAAAATAATTTAGAGATGTCTGCATTTGCGTCAAACATCGGATGTCAGAGAATACTGGACAATTGTGACTTTTCAATATTTCAGTGTGTTACTTGTGTAACTGAAACCTCTTCTGTCAGGCGGGATAATTTAAATTCCAAGAATTAACTTTTTTCTAGTTAATAGCAAAACATCAGCCTGGAAATCACTGAAGATTCAAGCATAGACAGCTACTTTGCTAAAAGAAGGGAATAATATAGATGTCTAAAATAAAAACAAAAACATTCAAATCCTAAGTGGACATACTGCTAACTTTACTGATGAATTAGGTACCAGTCGACAGCTGCAGAAATTCAGCTTCTACTAAAAAGTGGTTTACATCGATAAAAAGCCAAGCAATATTTTAAGAGATTCTGATTCACAACAGAACAGCTAGTGACAGTTATTAGTTACTTCTGAAATTCAGTGGTGTGCACCCCATTCAGAAACTGAACTTTATTACAATAGAAACAAGCAGAATCAAGTCAAACCAGGTCTGGTCATAGCTAGAAAATTTTCAGAATTTAGCTACCTAATAAAATTTATTTTTCTATTTAATTACTGAAAGCTTAATGCACGTACGTACTCATTTGCTTTGAAAATAACATAAATAAAAGCATTATCCATAAACGACTAAAACTTTTCTAACTATTAATAAAAATGCATAGTAACGAAGAATTACATAGTTTGTAAGAGATTAAAATGTCTGTAGAAGGAAACGAACAATGGTTCTTATAATGTTCCTTCTACCGTATGGGGTGTCTTACGCATTTGGGAAAATTCATGTTCTCTGCCAAATATTAAGAAACACAGGTATCTTCAGTTTATTATACACATACCTTTGTGTTTGTGTAAGCGCGTTGTTAAAATAAAGAGGCTTCTAAACTTTTTGAAATATTCATCGTTGCTTCAAAATATAGTGGTATTTTACATCTTCCTTTTGCTTAAATTGATACTTAAAGGATCAAAACTCTTGATATATTAGTACAGCCAGCCGCTGGTATTTGAAGCTGTAATTCGTAATAAAAATGTACACTGCTAGTACTGAATGGAAGGGTATCCTTAATATGACAGAATTAAATCACGTCATTTTTTTATATACACATATATTAGGCAGAATGCTTGGAAAACGAAGAATGTTGTATTTGTAATCTGTACGCTGGTGAATTTAGCTTTAAAAGTCATAGATGTTTTTGACGGATTGGACAGTACTGACAGTTACTCAAAGTGGTCCAAGATGGCTTCATATGAATAGGTAGTGATACTTATTAGGGCATGAGGCAGTGAAATTTGTTCACTGGTGAATTGACACAGGAGAAGTTTCTATTCTGAGGATATGCGTTATTTGACGAGATGTTTTGAGTCAGACGAGATGCGATCATATGGGGAATGATGTTATTCGTAGGTATAGTATGATAAAAATGTTGTCCGTAGAGCAGTAAAAATAATCTGAGGTAATTTGGATATGCTGAAGGAATAAGTAATGTGATGCTAATTACAAGAAATTATTGAGCATCATTTGCAGGAAAGAAATATACAGGAAGTTTCGAAATATCATGGGAAGACCATATTCAGAAATGTATGAGACAGAGAGAGAGAGAGGAAGACAGAAAGAAATGAATATTAAATGTCTAAGCTCTTTTATGAGATGTATGATGGAAGTTTATGAGGCTCCCAATGTGTACTAAGATCGCTGTAAATGGAGACGTCCGATATATCTGGAGTAAGTAAAATCTAGTTCCATCGATCAGTTTTTATCTTCAATTTGTTGGATGACCTATGCTAGAGGAGCTGAGTTACGAGTCTCAGAAAACATCTTACTGGTATGAATGGATGTATGATATCAAAGTGACAACAATGTGTGCGAATATTAAACGTGAAAAGGGGTATTCTGTACGTGCAGCCGTTGTATTACTACTGAACCACGTGCCAAAATGTATCTATTTTTGGTGTAACTGTAGAAGTACGAGACGTTTTCAACAAGTTATTCTCCCGCTCAAGTGTCTCGGAAATGACTTGTTGCCTAACAACCAATCAGACGGCAAACGAGGCCTTGTGCATGAGCTTTATTTTACTGCGTAATATAAATTCGTACATCAGTTTGTTCGTATTAAACTTTGTTTAAAATGCGTAATTCTTTTTCAATTTCAACAATGCCGACGGGTGACGGACTGCGATGAGTTACAGAGTTTTGAACTCACGAAAATGTACCTCCTAAAGAAACTCACGCCGGATCAGTAGCATTTTCTGATTATTGATCTTTGAACATAAGCACTATTATTGGTTAAGAATTCGAGGGATTGTGGAAGATCTTGGCTGTAAAGGTTTAGAGCCGAGTTGGGTGGCTCATAATCGCAACTTGCAGTTTGAAAAGGCAAAATGTCTATGGACTCATCACACAAAATATACGAAAATCTGAAAGAATCATAGAAGGCAAGCTGAACATTAGTTTGGTAGTGCAAAGGCATTGTTAACCTTTTAGGATACAACACAATGCGTGCACATTGTGCACCGCGTCACCTAACGGCTGAAATGAAGAAGTCAAGGCTCGAAACATGCCAACGATTGTTTGCTCGCTCCGGAAATTATGTAGGTGATTTTTCAGGGATTGGTGTTGAAATTAATTTCATCAATATGACTTAAAAATGAAGCAAGCGCGGGAATATCGACATCAATATTCTCCTAGAGCCAAGAAATTTAAAGTTCAAATTTATGTCGTCGGTTTATGTTCACTGTGTTCTGGGACTACAGAGGCATGTTCAAACGTACGGCTATCAAATCTGAGATCTACGTGCATATCTGTAAAAGGTTAAAGCAAAGAATAAAACGCTTGCTGCGTAGTGGAAGATAGCCAATGATTCTGCAACACGACAATGCCAAACCACATTCCAAATGTCTTCATTTCAGAGGCTATACTGAAAATCGGGTTTGAAGTTCTTGAACACCTTAACTACAGCCCAGATTTGGCGACATCATAATTCTAATTTCTTTTCTGCTCTCAAAAGACATCTGAAAGGAATTCAGTTGACCGGTTACGAAGGAGTTAACGTCGAATATCATCAATTTCCCTGGAACAAGTGGTCCAATTTTTTTTTGTTTCACTAGCCATTGAAATGTAAAATAAATATTCCTCGAACGCGAATACAAAACTAGAGAATTTTCAAAGTTAATTATCTTCAAATTTTGGCAGCTGCTGCTTCTTATTTTCTCCTTTCTGACAGTAATATTGACGACAAATCGCTCCTTTGTCATCTCTCCGATAAGTAAATCTTGTAATCAGGTGAACTTCCAAATATATATTTGACGTGTGTGACATGCCAATATTTTTTTTGTTTTTGAAAAGAAGATCAAAGTTAGCTAAACAAGAAAAAAATAATAGGTGTCTCCGCATTCGAAACGTAATTTAAAGCGTTTTTAATTGCGTAATGATATTTCATCAAAAAGAAGAAAACTAATTCCTGTGATGTGAAGCATTGAAAGCACTGAACTGCTCCATACGAACAAGATACAGGTTTATTCGCACGTAAAATGAATGCAAAAAGCACACTCCAATGAACGTTTTGGGGTTATATTCCGAAAATGTGTTTTGTATTTGTTATTCATCTTAAAAATTCGTGCACACTCTCTTTTGTTTTCAAAACAAGTATGATCACTAATGTGACACGATCGTTTGCTGCCTTAGTGGGGCATATATCAGCATCGAAAAGCAGATCCATATTAGAATCACAATCTCAAGATATTAGAACATTTCTTACAAACTTGTTATATATGGGAGCGAACTTTCTCAAACCGCTTAATCAATCAATACTAAAAAATGGGCTCATTGAGAAACGTGTTATTGTCAAATTCGTTTAAAACATTTTTTTTTGCAAATAATTTAGAAGAAGCATTTTCTTGTTACCTGTTCGAAATAATCTGTTAATTTGTATGTGATTAATATATTGTTAACTGTTAGGTAAGTGTATCCTGTTTGCTGCTCATTGGTAAGATATGTAAGAAATGGTTTCGAATTAATATTATAAATATCTTAAAAGGTCTGTGAATATGTGTTGAAAGAAAATAGTTTAGCAAACTTTGATGCCTCCATTCCCCTGATTGTGACTTCACTACCGCTCAAAGTCATGGGACCAAGTCTCATGAATTGCGAAAATTCTGTTAAGGAAAGTGTCGCACTTCCTCCCGAAAGTATAGAGGTCATGTTGCACGATGCTCTCTCTGGCTACCTTCTGCTCGGGGTGAGTTGAGGGATCACCCAGAGTGGGGCAATTTTTTTTCTCGCAGTAAGTCGGTCAAAAACCGATGAACAGGTATGGTAGACAAATTTGACTGATGAGCAATCCCCTCTACTGTCAAACGGGGACTCTCTACGAGAAGCGTTGCAACAATGGTGACAAGTATTTTGTCTGTCGCCGTTTAAGGTCGGCCTAAGGGGCGATCATCTTTGATGCTGCGTAGGTCTTTATGAAAAATGAAAAATATTAAATGTCTGTTATGTATGCCTGTAAAATATGTATGTTGACTTCAGTTCAACGAAGTGTATTAAAATCTGATATGTACTAAACTTTCCCCACCATGTCTCTCATTTTTCTGCTTTAGCTACCGGCTGATTTCGTGAACGGCCTGAGTAGTTAGTGGTTCTGTAAGACAGTCGCAAAGAGTACAAGACCCCATCCATCTAGAGCAAAATGCGATGACTCGTCGTTACATGCGTATGTACAATTTCAATTAAAACAACGTGCATCACTGTTTATCGAAACAAAATGAGTAAAATTGAAAAAGAAAAAAGAATCTTTTCTTTGTAACCTAAGAAAACCGATTCATTTCAGTAATGTTCATTACATTCAAAACAGGATAGTGCGTCTTCTTTATTTTAGAAACAGCTGGATATTATGTTAAATAACGACGACCAAATTCGTTTTCATTTAAATCGGTAAAGATATAGAACGTCACTTCTAAAGAAGAATGCCTGTGCCTGAAGATTACAGAATGGTATCGCAAGTGAAACGTTTGGTACCAATTATGAACATCATTGCAGTGATTACATTCTAGTGATTTATCAATAGATTTACTGATTTGTACACTTGTCTGCTGATTGAGTTTCGTAATCTAATAATTTTTCTGTTTGAAGACCAAGTACACTCTCAGGGACATTTGTCTAAAAATGTCTACTTTACTTCAGAATTCGCCATTTACTGATCCAATGGACAAGACTCACCTCTTAATTTGTCTGAAGAGAAAAATCTGACGAATACTAAAACTATTCAGCCCCTGCTACCACTCATTTTTTTAAATTCGTATCGGATGCTATGAAATACTTTTTTATTATAGATAAGAAAGTATTGGAAGATGCTAGATGCTTCTTTCGGATGAAGAGGGCAAAACAGCATCTAACAATTCCATGTAAGTGAAGATATATCCATGTAACGTTTGATATTCTTGGGACCTTTTTAGATTAATTTCATGTCTTATTGTTATTGAAAAAACTATTATATACCATGCAATGTTTTTTATTGCGAAACAGTGTGTTTTTATCTATAACTGATTTCAGAGGGACGACACGACATCTTATTCATTTTTATTTCGGGGAAAAACTTTTTCAACATGAATAGTGGCAACACCTCCCAACATGGTTCAGATAACCGTCACCGTACATATTTTTCGGAAGTACTTAATTCACACAATGGTACTCAATATGCATTCTTCGTCTGAGGACGGCTTCAAAGTGAAACCGAAAGATCTAAACATTTGTAAATAGTTTTAAATAAATTTGCTTTAACTCGTTACTTCTTGATCGCCCCGTTATGTTTAACGAGTTATGATCGTGATTGAAAGGGAATGTGAGCTTTATAAGGAATTTGTGCTGGCACGATTAACGTTTTTTTCCTAATTAATTAGTCCGTTGTACAAATATTTTCCCTAGTTTTCTTAAAAGGCAGAACATGAGGAAAATATCTGTAGTACATTAAAGTTACTCATATTACCTTCTCAAGTACAGTACTTGTTTTAGGAACTTTGAGCACATCTGAGTATCTGTTATTAAGAAGTGTCAGTACATAACTCTTTTTTTAGGAAGACAAATGTGTCTGTGATTCAGCTGTGTCTACATTAAAAGGCAAATGCTATAATTATATAAACCAAAATTAATTTTAATGGAGAGCATGATTTTTTAAAACTGATCATTAATAATAACTTGTGAAAGTGTGAGTCAAAATTGTATCTATTTGAATTTTGTTGCAGCTGTTCAATAGTAGCTTTTGGAGTTCTGGTACATTAGAAATGCCAGTAGCTTTAAGTATTCCTGTTATTGTGATTACAGTCAATCCTACATTACATTTGTGAGGTTTTGCATATTTCACGCCAATAAATCTTATCAATTGATTTCAGTTAAAGGGATCTAACAACACGGAATCCTTGTGCCTTGCAAATCCTTTTCTTTCAGTACGTAATCACAAAAATATTATATTTAAATGAATTGTTAAATAGTTATTCTCGTCTTTAAAGCTTCAATTCATTGGGAAGACCTTAATTGGTAATCTAAAGACCTTGAATTGGTAGGTGTGCTATAAAGAAGAACGCGTATCACTGTTAATGTGCAAAGGTTTCTTAAAGCGGTTTCCTAATTTTTCAAAACGAAGCAATGAAATTGTCCGTGTAATTTCTTGCACAGAACGTGTCCGAAAGCATTTCAGATGGGTTGTCTTCAAACAGAATTCGATAAATTGGTGCGATAACGGCCATTTAGAAACCACACTCGGCTTCTGAAGAGAATGATGTCGTAAGCAAAGTGTGGATTCTTCAGTGATTTATTGTATCTCACAGAATTCAGACTACTGGTGTGTGTCCGTGTGCGTTAAATATTGACATTTGCTAAATGCAGGGGTCAGCCTGAGTTAATTTGCTCACATTGTGCATCTTACGATTTGATCAAATGATATATATCTCAATTTGTGCATTTTACATTTCCATAGAGTCCATACTCCCTGATAAAATGCCATTCCTCTCTCACATTTCGCATTTTGGGCTATAAATATTGTACATGTCGAACGCCTTCGGTAATCATTGTTTCTCGCCGGGACTGCTTGTTTTGTGGGCATTTTTAATTCACATATTTTAGCTGTCTTTAAATCGTTCTGAAATGGGTAAAATGTTCATGAGAAAATTCTTAGATTTCAAATCAAAGAGATTAACTCTTTGACCTAGCCATCAGGCATTAGCAAATCAGTTTTTCATTTTTAATTATCAGAACAGTAGGAAACATATTAAGCAATAAACAAAACGAACGGAACCTGAAAATCTCTGGATTTCAGTATGGACTTTTTTAAAAGTGCAACTTTCTTATATAACTTTTATACGTTTTAAAAAAAAGTCGCATGAAAAACGTGGAGTTTTTAATACTAAACTCCGTATCTAAATATAAATTTATAATTTTGTTCTTGTAAATTAGTTTTCCGGTATAATAGTGGCTGGTTTCATAAATTTAAAAATCCGCATGATTATCTTGATAATAAAAAGTTTCGTAAAAATGAAGTTAGATTTTGCGTAACAATCAACTGGTTCATATTTTTTTAACTTTGCTGTGCAAAACAATTTCCCCCAAAAAACATACCTTTATTTATATTTATTTTAAAGGTGCATCAATCACTATATCCAACCATTGTTCTGGTGAAATAATCAACAGCTAATTACAGCCTGTCCGAAGTTCAAGTTAATATGAACGCTCCAGAATGTTCAGGAAATCTCTCGAGCAGAAATTTTGCGGGAGAGAGAATTGAAGAAGTGAAAGTCCTATATTTGGATGACGGAACGTGTGGCAGGAATGGAATGGAGAACAGAACGAACGACCAAAGATCTCACAGGCTGTCGATCATTTTCCTTACATTGCATGCGCTAACCGATTACACTGTAACAGCTGACCCACTTGATGTGTTTTATTAGTGTTCGGTGTGTATACAGGGCTTTCTGAAATCGTTATGGCATAGATGGATTTAGTTAAAAAATTATTTGTAGTATTATGTTTTATGTGTTCCTCTACGTTCGAGTTCAGTGTAGTCTAGTGGCGACGGAAGCGTTGTGAGACTACCTTGACGTTACTCCGATTGCGTTTTACTCCAGTTACATCACTCTTATAAAATAATTGATATTTTATTTATAAATGCAATTCTATGAGCTATTGTTTTCTTAGGATAGTTGCACGGTGGGCGATTAGTTGACTTTTGGTTAGCTAATTTCTCTTTACATATGAGGTGTGTGTGTGCTGAATATTGGAGCTTCAAAATTCAACAATGGTTGTATATTCCACTTCTTTATTTCTTCCTAAATCTGGTGATTTTCTGAAGATATTTGTTTGTGATTAACGAACTGTAAATTTGGCAGCCATGTCAGCAGTTAATTCGTAATGTGAACTTCATCCCTTCTTTTAAGTGCGAGATGCACAACCATTTTTGTGGAACTAGAAAGCAAAGTGTAAGGGTAATTGAAAAACCGTTGCTATAGGAGACAAATTGCAAACCCCAAAAACAAATATTTTACTGTTTCGGTTAAACTCGGTGTCCTGTTACGTTGTTTTCAGTACAACAGAATTCCGCAAAACAAGATCTTCGTGTTATTGAGAAAACAGATTCAAGGCAGTTCTAACAACTCGTTAGTAAGGAATTACACAATAATCTTCCATTTGGCATCCAAAAATTTGTGCCGTTCATATTTTGTTGTTGTGATTGTTACTAATTTGAAGTGCTACCCTAGTACCGTACACATCAATAGCGAATATATTTTGAAACAGAGGCATGTCGGTCCCTCCCTCTTATTATTAAATTTGTGTTTATTTACGGAGAAACAAGTTTAATAACGGAAATTGATTTTTTTAAACCGGAGGGCTTCTTTTAGAGTTTGCAGTTTCATTACTCCTCAGGGAAAAAAGTGTTCACATTTCACTCTTTAAAGCAATTTACTAATAGTGGCCATGGAACAAAATTCATAGAACATTAAACACGGTGGACTATATCCCAACTGATAATAACTACAATACTGGAATTAAAACTGGTTCACTGATACCTTTGCTTCAATGCAAACATAAAGCCAAATATTAAGGGCATTAAAATCTGGTAGGTATTGTGAAGACAGACAGGAAAAAATATATTTTGGTATACCCATTATATACTTTTCCAATAGTTAAATCAAGGAAAGCCTTCAGTTAATTTTGCGTAATTCCAAAAATTATTTTCCAAAACCGAAAAGTATTTAAAGCCACAAGTTAAAAAACCTGGTTTGTGTGTAACTTAGCATGATATATGCATACCATTTACTAAATTGACTCATGAGAGACAAACGGAAGGTTTTGATTTCTTATGCATAAAACAAGTTAATCAACAGCGCAGGTGGTTCAACCTAAAATACGTGCCTTATTTTTCCAATGGTAAAACTTCTGTACATACACTGAAGTGCGAGAAAAATTGGTTCAGACGAGCGTAAGCAAAATATATAGCAACGTCAACCATGCGCGTACTCGGTTGCTTACCCCAGTATGTATATAAAGCGATAGACATCCTTGCCAGCTGTCAATGCGGTGTCATAGAACGCGGTGTCATAGTTGCGGCTCGTGAGATGGGCCATAGTATTTCAGAGGTGGAAACGAAGTTCGGATTTTGAAGGACGAACATTGCAAGGGTGTATCGTGACTACACGAATTTCGGCAAAACCTCCAACCTACGATACCAATGTGGCCGTAAAGAGACATTGGGTGAACGTGACCATCATCGGCTGTCAAGAATTGTTTCACGCGATAGTCGTGCAACACTCTCGCAGGGATCATCGGAAATCAATATTGGAGCCTCAACAAGCATCAGCGTCCGGACTGTGCACGTACCCTGTACGACATGGGCTTTGGGAGCCGACGCCCAACTGGACTCTCCTTGTTGGGTGCACGACAAAGAGCTATGCGACTCGCTTGGGCACGGCAACACCGCCACTGGACACTTGATGACCTGTACCTGCTGGTCGGGGTCCATAATGGTATGGGGTGTGTTTTTAACTGGACTTCACTAGAACCTCTGGCACGCCTAAAACGTTTTTGACCTGCCAACGCTATGTGCGCCTCCTTTTTGACGAGGTACGCCCGTTCATGTCCTGCATTCATGCTGATGGGTTGGGCCTGTTCAAACAGAACAATGCACCTCCACACAAATGTCGGGACGCCACATTATGGTGAGAGGAGCATTCATCTGAAGTTTGGGGTGTTTCCATTCCCACCCAATTCCCCAGATTTGAACGTGATAGAACACATTTGGGATGCCATGCAACGTCCTATCGAACACAAGAATCCGATACCTTGGAATACGCCCCAATTGCGGAACTCTCTGCAGTAAGTATGGTGTGCATTGCCTACAGCATATTTCCAGAAGCTAGTGGAGTCTATGCCCCGTCGTGTTTCTGCAGTCCTGCGCTTAGGTGGGGGTCCTACCAAGTATACGACTGGTGTACCAGTTATTCTGGCCCTTCAGTGTAACTTTTTCGCAATGAGTGTATTCCCAAGGATGCAAATTTGCACATCGATAAAACTAACTCTAAGTTATAGCATGGGATACTTAATACTTGCTGAAGCAAAACCATAATTAAGCAATCCAACATTTGCTTGTCTACTGACGTCATGAATATACAGGTCGCGCAGCCTATTAACTGATTTGAACATTACTGAAACAAAAATGATTGATTTTTAATATAATTATTGTTATATTTCAGCATGTATTAAGTATCCGATGCTATAACTTAGAGTTAGATTTGTCGATGTGCAAATAGTCATCCTTAGGAATACATTAATTGCGAGGAAAATATGTACAGAAGTTTTACCATTGGAAACATAAGGCAGAGATTTTAGTTGGAATGACCTTAACGAACCCAGATTTGTAGAAAAAAAAATGTCAAATAGTTCAGAACAAAATATATTTATTTTCATAAAGTACTAAAACCAAACGGCCTTTATAATAATAATATTAATATGTTTTACAGATATATCCAAATTGAGTGTTGTTATACACAGAAAACCTTTGAAAAGCGACGAAGTACAAGAAACCAGTGTAATAGAGAAAGAGCTGAACAAAGGTACTTTTAACAACTGAAACTAGGTGTACTCAGAAATGCAAAATTGATGTCTACAGATGAATCATCTTCACTTAATTTAGTTTCCTTAGCTGCAGCGACACATTTCTGAACGAATGCAGTGTATATCCCCAAAAACATTTGTTATCACAATCACTTCATGAGGAATCCACACGGCAAATTTCCTCCAGACAGTGATATATTGTCCTTCCTAAAGCAACAAGAAAAAGGTTTTATAAAATAAACCACTTCCGAAAGCAAATGCGTTTCCTCTGTGTTTATTAAAGCATTACATTTTCAACAGATCTAAGCAAATGTTTTTCGTACATGTGTCTGTATATAGAAAAAATGACCCACATTAGCATTTTATATGTCATGTTTCGAGTGCGTACAAGCTGAAATCACTACAGAATACTTAAAATTGCATTGCTGCCGATAGATTATCTAACCTCTGTTTCTGGAATTTCCTCACAAACACGTCTACACAAACACAACAAAAGAAAGGAAAAATAAAACAAGACACTGATTTTCATAGCTAGCGAAATTATATTGAACAGACACATGTTACTGGATGTTCGTTGAGATTTCTAATATTCAGTTTGTCAGAAATTCGTTGTTCTCACTCGGTGTTGTCCAGCTTTTATAGAGCTGCGGGTCAGAGTTTTTCGATTAGTCTGATAGTGACCTACATTTATTTTTCTTGCGTAAACTAAACCTGAGTTGGTCATGCTTCTTCAGTTTAGAGTGTTTTTCACGCATCTACGAATAATTGTTCACTGGAGCACGTAGCAAACAAATTTTATTAATGGTTTAATGTAAACATTTTTTGGAGTTACTTACTTTACAAAACTTTTCCGCAATTTAAGTAACACAGATGACCAGCATATATCGAATTTGTTTTCACAGGAACGAGAATTTTTACTACGAATATAATAATATGTTTCATCAATTAATATAATGGTAAATATTAAACATCTGGTAAAATTCTTGCACTTTAATTATTAGCTCTAATCCAAACACTGGCAATCGTGGTTACTTCGGCAGCTATTTTTCGGATTTTTTGTTATTCTTAACATTTCGTTTACCATTCTCACTAAAGGACGCATGGGTAAAGTATATTATTAGCGTACGTTTTTTCTTGTTTAGACGCCTGAATGCTATACCCATATTAGTTGCTATCTCTTAAAATGTTTAGTCTCTATTGAGGATCATTAAATAATACATATATTTTCTTGGGATGATCAGAAAACAGTACATGTCAACAATCTATCTCTGCCTCCCCGGTGGCGCAGTGGTCTAAGCGATGGCCTCTGATCATTCGTCCGAACTGGGTACGGGTTCGAATCCCGGTGAGGCATGGATGTTGTGTTTGTCTTACGGCACTGGCTCTCTCCCTTCCCTGGAATCAGTGACCCTAAACTAGGGAGGGGCGACTGCTTATAGCACATTGAGTTGCTCACGGTGGTCGTTAAATCTCCAATAAAAAAATCTATCTCGTGGCAAAAAAATGAAGTACGTTCAGTGTTTGGATTATTTCGTTGGTATTTGTCCTTCTCCGATTATTTGTATCATGTTGTTATATTTTATTACTGTTGGAGATTAAAACGCAGCATCAGGGTCGATGTTAAAGACAGATCCAAGTTCAACGTATTCAGACTTAGAAGAAAGTTTTCAAATTCCTTATAGTGAATATTTTTAACGATTAAGCGGATAGTAAAAATGCAGATGACGTGAACCAACGCGTGTTGTTGTTGGAAGCGTCCAGTGAGTGAAACAGGGTGAAATCGTCCCAATAGTGAAACTAAAGAAGCTAGGTATAGTACGATCGGAAGTAGGGGAAACTATATAAAAAAATCATTAAATAATGAACAAATAATGTTGTCGAAGGATGATAGAAGAAGTTTACCAGTTTTTTTTTAATAAGTCACCCGAGTATCTGAGAGGAGAACAAACACTTAAAAAAATAGGAAGAAACCACTGCCTTGGTATACTGTAGAAATTTCTTGAATTAAGAAACTAAGAAGAGAGAATAAAGCCAATGTCAAGTTGGATGAAATAATTAATAGATGTATTAATGAACAGGACAGCGCTGATGATATTAGGAAGTGTTTGTATACTTTTCTACATTCATGAGTTACAGTAACAGGACAAAACTGCATACATATGATATTGTTCCATATATATATATTTATGTACATAAATACTGTTTAGAACAATACAGAAAATAAATTATATAAATTCCATACATAATTCAATGTTTAGAACAACAATACGTAAATTTCATGAATGTGATACCTCACCTTCCAAATACACATATATCTAAAAGATGTATACATTTGCAGTGAGATATGAGATCTGCAAAGCTACGCTTTTTCGCGTAACTGACGAAGCTGCTGGCTATTTTCTTTAGTTCAACTGGTGGGACGATTTTCTCCTTATTCCACTGGTAGGAATTCCAATCGTGGCACAAACTCTTTCGAACATACCTTTTAAACACTTAAACGACACTTCGTACGGCAGTCTGAAAGGCTTCTAATAAAGACTTGTTAACGTAACTGTTTAGAACAATTTTTGGCTTCCGATAGACCAGCGACTTCATGCATTAGTTGCTGTTATTCGTAATTTATTTTACATGGTAAGACCTAATTCTATTCATCATATATTACAGCGGTTGTCACGTTGTTTTAATGAAAATCGAAAGTAGTTTTTTTTCGGACTAAATATTTTGTACAGTGTTTAGCAATTCAGAACCAAGAAAATCAATTAATCATTTGTTCAACACTCCAATATCATCTTTTGTAATTTGCGCTGGCTTCTTCTCCTGTCATTTTAAAACGTACATTAACGGAGATTTCGGAATTATTAAATTAACTTTCTATACTACTGAAGCACACTGATTGACCATACTCGTCAAGAAATAATTTTAGTCTTCATAAAACGTTGTTGCCTTTCCTTTTAGCAAAGTCCGACTGATATGTATACCCCATTAACTCTGGTCTTGCATCCAAGACATTAATAAGCAGACCACTATGCTCCTACCCTACTAATTATCGTCAATATTATCTGTGGAAGTCCTTTCACATATTCTGCGATATGGACTTTGGGATCCACAATTGTACCGATGATAGAGTGGATTCAGCAGAAAGCAGTTTCATTTTATTATGGCGTTTCTCCTCTTTCAGTGCGCTTTTGATTGCTCTTTTTATGTTCATTGCCTTTGCTTTCTTTCTTAGGGTGACCAGTCACTTAAACTGCATCAGTGTTGCCATAGACTTTTCCCGAAATCAGAATACTGGAGCTCCAAAAATCAATCGATATTAGTTTGGAGGATTTATTTGTTTGGAATGTGCAGCACGTCACAAATGTAATGTATTATTGGATTTAATCTCAATATGAATGAACACTGGAATCTATTGGTATATCAAATATCTCCAGTACTCCAAAAACATTATTAAACAGCAAAATGAAAATTCAAACCAATACTATCCTGAGTGGTTTTCAGCAAGTCTTTTGTAAAAAAAGATCGTGCTTATCTTATCGGTTTGTCCGTCCGTCCGTCAGTCCGTCTTTTCGTCTGTACCCACGATATCTCTTCACCTATCAGTGCGATTTGAAAAATACTTTTTGCTTTGGAAATTTCGAAATATGATAATGATGATCCATTATTACCTTTTTTCTACGATATACAATTTCGCCGCTAGAGGGCGTAAATGCAGATGATGTCGAATTCAAAAATACGTTTTATTCCACATATTTTCTTCTAAACATCCGATTAAAAAAAATATTTTACCTTTCTAATTCCATTTATGTCGAAGAGTATTTTAGATACAGTTACATTTTCAAATTACACATACATTTTCCGCTAGGGGGCGTAAAAGTCAATTACATTTTCGAGATAATCCTCATTCTAAAACTCCGATTTGAAAACAAAATATTCAGCGGATACACCTCCTGACGGAAAATCTTTTGCACATAATTTCTAATTTTTAGTAAAGAATTATTTAACCACCAGGGTGTATAAGCATTAGTTTTTGATTCTGATTTATTTGCCATAAAATCTGAGCTTCTAAAATATCGATTGAAAAAAAATTTTCGTGGACAGATGTCACTCACATCGATAAAGGTTTTCGGAATACTTTCTTCTTAAAATATCAAACAGTTTCTCCGCCAGGGTGCGCAGATGTATATCTTATTTTTGTCAATATCTCTACTTCTAGGAGTCCGATTTGAAAACTTCCTTCTCTGTTGGATAGTGTTTTCAGTGTGACATGTTTTTCATATAATCTCAAAATTTTCAAGTAATTCAAAGACTTTCTCCTAGGGGGCGTACAGGTAAATTGCGTTTCCGCCTATATCTCTGCTTCTAAATTTGAAAAATTCTTTGTGCACATTCTTTGTACAGCACCTGATAGGAAATCGTTTGCACATAATTTCTAATTTTGTAAAAAATATTGTTTGGCCACCAGAGGGTTTAAATCTTAATTTCCGCTTCTGATACATTTGTAGCAAAATATGAGCTGCTAAATTACAGATTGAAGAAAACGTCGTTTGTAGACCGATACTACTCATGTCAACAAACCTTTTAGAAAAATGTTTTTCTTAAAATAATGCATGGTTTCTACCCCTGTGGGCGTAGATTTATATCTTATTTCTGTCAATATCTCTACTTCTAGGAGTCCGATTTGAAAATTTCCTTCTTTGTTGGATAGTGTTTCACGTGTGACATGCTTTTCATATAATTTCAACATTTTCAAGTAATTCATAGACTTTCCGCTAGGGGGCAATATGGTAAACTGCGTGTTCTGCGTTATTTCTGCTCTTAAAACTCCGATTTGAGAAATTCTCCTTGTATCGCATACAAGAATTTATGGAAAATATTTTTCACATAATTTGTAATGTTTGGTAAATAATCGTTTGGCCACCAGGGGCATAAGTGTTAATATCTTCTTCTAATATATTGGTAGCAAAATCTGGGATCCTGAAAACCCGACTACATTTTTTTCTTGGACCGATACGGCTCATTTGGATAAACCTTTCCGGAATACTTCCTTCCTAAAAAATGCATAGTTTTCCTAGCAGGGGACGTAAAGTCATATCTTATTTTTGTTGATATCTCTGTATCAAAGAGTCCGATTTGAAAAAAATATTTCTGCGTTGGAGAGCATTTGCGGAGCTAAATGTTTCCCATATAAATTCATGTTTTTCTTAACACACAAGTCTGCAACCAGAGGGCGTAAGCTCACGATTCCCTTTACAGCAATATCTGATGGATTAAAAACCCGATTGAAAATCTTCTTTCTTCTGTCAGATACTATTGTTTTCCATACCGGTTCCGTTGACTTTGAATAGCTTTGATAAATTTAATTTGCGTCAGAAAGGATTCAAAAGACGTGCTTATTACACCCGAAAATTCGGTGTCATCTTTCTTGTTTATGAGATCTCACTGATGATCAGCTTTATAAAAGGATGTAGATAATTAAAAATGACATTGGTGTAAATAATCAATGTATTTACCTTTAATGTAGACACATCTGATCTGTCTCACTTATTATTTACTTGCACTTGTTTCTGAATGATGTCCAGATTTTCCTATATTACTTAAAATAAGTGTTAAACTCGAAAAATATATAATTAATACAGATACTGTATTTATCAATTTTCTGGACATTCTGCTCTTTAACAAAACTAAGGAAAATATCTGTGTAAAGCACTTACTAAGTATCTAAAGAAAAAAAAAATGTATTTCATTACAACCAGTATAAATTAAAAAAAAACAATAAGTAGCAAATGAAATATTTTAGTATTTGTCGGCTTTTTTCTCCGCAAAACAATTTTAAGGTGAGTGGCGTCCATTAGATCATAAATGGTAGGTACTGTTAGAAAGCAGACATTCTTGTGTAGGTGTCTTAAAACATACAACAATCTATCAGCAGACAGGAATAAAAATCAGTAGATCTACTTATAAACCATTAGAATTGCAGCATTACAATGCATATACGTATTAATGGGAAGATGAGCAGAGGAAAAAACGTATTTTTACTACTAACCAAAGATTGCGAGTTCATGAAAAGTACCGTTCCTAATCTTGAGTCACAGCGGTTAGAGTCACTCGGATATGTTCGCATTGTCAAGTTACCGTAAGTTCAGAGGGTTGTAACACGCAACTAGCTAGTAATTAAAAATGGCAGTAATAATTTTGCAACTCCGTAAATGCACGAGGTGGTAGTCCTGGCCTCTTTCTAAGCATTCCATATCAATTCTGCAGTTGTTCACGCGTATGAAGAGATAGGTGGAAATGAAGCAGAGATTCTTTCGATGTTCACTTAGTAATTTACATATTGTTCGTTTTATTCGTTTGAAATTATTTATCATCACGCATGCGCAGAGCGCTGAAGGTTGTATGAAATTTATCTTGCACGAAGATTAACTAATTTGAGCATTGTGGCCTAAAACCACACCAATCAAAGGGCTCAAATTCTATCTACGGATGAGTCAGAGTACATACAGAAAAGCAACTTTTTTTTTACACTTTACTCACCCTGGCTGATATGCACACATCGTCTATGCGATGCTCTCTTGTAAAACGAAAGAAGAATATGCCGCTAAATAAGCTTTAATTAAAATAGTATGTATCTATGAATACGCAAAATTGCAACCCCTTCGAACTAATGGAGCAGATAAAAAATCTGCCAAGAAGGTGCGAAAACTATTTCCAGATTTACAACTGGAAACAATGAGAGAGGAAAAAAATTTAACATAGGGAAATATGAGGGATTTAGGGATGGGCTGACGCAAAATATATTCAGTAGTTCTGTTACATCGTACGAATAATACGCAGTACTCAAAAGCTAGTACGAACTTAGTACTTAAAGCGGTAATATCTTGCGGATCTATTTACTTGTCCCACATTGTGAAGTGCTGAGCACTGCGAACACATTTTTAAGCAATTCTGTCGCCAGTGCAAAAGAACGCATTCATGAGTCAGTAGGACGTACACATTCACATTACAGAATCAGGTCTTGCAGTATTTTGCTTGTAAAATATAATATATATATCAATTGAAATAAATCTAATAAAATATATTTTGCTTTTAGTTTTCATAAACGTGCATGATGCACTAAATATTTTCAGACAAGTGATGGTGAAAAATATACAATTGGTCCCTTATTTAAGAAAACCAAATTTTAGCTTAGGGTAATTTCTTTTTGTAAAATTAATATTAACATAAAGAGAAATTACCACCTTTATTTCTGAACACTACAGTTAAAACTTTTTTATATGCAGTTGATGAAAGCCGTGTATTTTTCCTGTCTCAAAGTGCATTTCTTTATTTTGGCAAACTATAACCTTTTATGCAGGCGTTTTTTTCGCAATTTCAGAATGATTTCAACAACTTATTGATGAATTTTTATATTTCTAAACGTATCCAGCTGTGCTACCTATTTTAAGTCAATCAGCCGTCATAGTTCACGATAGGTGAGATTTCACACGCTTGAGACAAGCCAACGGAAGGTCAGCTGTCAATGTCGTAACAGGAATAACAAATGCATTACAGAACAGACGCTGGATATTGAAATTGAATTCGTTAAAAGCATGCGAAGGATGCGCTGAAAAAGTTGAAAGCTTGTTCATTTGACATTTCCCGAACAACAACAACAAGGTCGATCAGTTCTTCCTGGTGCTCAAAGTGTGGCTGGAAAAAAAGTCTTATGTACGGAAGCTGCATTTGAAATTTTGTCGTTAACGACATAGACATTTGAAATACTTAAGAGAATGAACTGCAATCTGCCGATATATGCTTCATTGCCTACGTGTTGATAATTCAATTAAAATCATCCCGAGAATGCTGTGAGTGAGCTTGATGGTTTCTCTATATGTAATCCTGTGGACGCTGCTTTCTGCTCTTTCACTGTGACCGCATGCGACTGTTCCCTCATATGTAGATTTCAGATATTTTCTCGAAGTTATTTCCATATGTGTGCAATAAAAGCACTTAGATTCATCTGAAAGCAGTCGTAAATATCCGTAAAAGAAAGGCGTAGCTACCAAGATATTGAAATTGTGAAGCAAAATATTTCTGCTGCTAATTTCAATGTACCTGTGAATTCCAGTTTTAACATACGTTCGGCGCCGACCGCTACCAAGATATTGAAACTGCTAATCAAAATATTTCTTCTGCTAATTTCAATGTACCTGGGAATTCCAGTTTTAACATAAGTTGGGCGCCGACTGCTACCAAGATATTGAAACTGCTAAGCAAAATATTTCTGCTGTCAATTTCAAAGTACCTGGGAATTGCAGTTTTAACATAGGTTCGGCTCCGACCGCACTGCCGAACTTTGTCCCTTCTGATTCGCACTGCCGCAAAGAGAACAAACTTCCTGAGTTCAGAATATGGTTCTACAGAGCATAAAACGTATGCAAACACGACTACCTAGATAATAAATAAATTGATAATAATTATATCAAAGGTCTAAAGTCTGGATATAAGAAGAATGAAATACACCGAATACCTCGGACTGTAAGAAATCGTATATTGTCGGGAATAATAATATCGCCCAGTAAGACGATCGCGTACGCAGGATCCATCACATATATTCTAGGTTTTACATACTGGTTAAAGAATTTATTTCGTAAATACAACATATCAACAGCAATGATTTCCCAGACACCATTATCGCATGTGGTGATAATGGTGTCGGGGAAATCATTATCGCACCATTATCAAGTTGCATGTGGTGATAATGGTGTCGGGAAATCATTATCGCACCATTATCAAGCTGCATGTGGTGATAATGGTGTCGGGGAAATCATTATCGCACCATTATTAAGTTGCATGTGGTGATAATGGTGTCGGGAAATCATTATCGCACCATTATCAAGCTGCATGTGGTGATAATGGTGTCGAGGAAATCATTATCGCACCATTATCGCACCATTATCAAGTTGCACGGAGAGACAGTACGAGAAAGAAAAGCTGATGTGTACGGTATACCGTTGTTATATCCTGACAACATGGAAAAGACATATGTATATCGGAGTGACAAGGCAATCCATGCACACTAGATGTACAAAACAGTAGGATGTGTCAAACAGGACATGCAGAATACAGGCATCGCCAAAGAACACATGCATTGCTCGGGTGCTCCTGTATGGAATAGTATTAGGAATATTACCTCTTATACGAATTTTAAAGAGACAGCCATCAGGGAAACAGCCGAAATCTTATCCAGCCAAATGGTATGCAATGATATGGTCCCTACAGAACTACTAATGGTTTGGCATGCGTTATTAGAAGATGGAAACACATCGCGGCACACCATATAATTGCGTGATAAAAATTCATGTAATATGCTCCTGATGTCATTCTCGTTATTTTCAAAAATCATCTCCGTTCTTTACGTGTTCCAATTCCTTGCATTTATTTATTTCTAAAATTGCTTTGAAAAATCCTCTTAGTTTAGTGCAAAAGCTCGGCGAATCTTTGTGCCGACTACACCACAAAAATAAACGGATTTATACGCTATATACGTTTCATGTAATATTTAATCTTCGGAAGAGAAGTTTTATTAGTATGAGGCTGTGCAATGCTTTTTCACGAACGCATGCAAGTGTTCTGTCCTTCCGTATTGCTCGTCAACTGAATTGGAAATTTTAATGAGAATTATGATATGTGCTTATCTAATTCTGATGGAAGAATATTTCTCGAGCCTCCCATTTAAAACGGTTTTCGAAACTTTTGCAATAAAAACATTGGATAATGTCCAAATTTGTAAATAAATCATTTTTCAATCATCTTTCTGATTGATCATCTTTTTGAAGTTTTATGAAGGCACGAAAATGCGGACGTAAATATTAAACCGAAACTTGTATTAAAAATTTCAGAATTCTGTGCTCAATATCACATTATAGGATTGCGCTTAGCATAACTTAAAAAAAAATTAAGTATCTCTGCTGTAAATCTGATTCGTGGAAGTAATTATCAGGCTGGGTGATTTTAGTTATCTTGTAGCGTGCTAGAATGATGAAGGATTCTAAAAATATGATTTAAAAGAAATTATTTTTTTATTGGAGGTTTAACGACCACCGTGAGCAACTCAATGGGCTATAAACAGTCGCCCGTCGCTAATTTAGGGTCACTGGTTCCAGGGAAGGGAGAGACCCAGTGCCGAAAGACAAACACAACATCCGTACGTCACATGGATTCGAACACAGACCCTTTTCGGACGAATGACCAGAAGTCATCGCTTAAACCACTGCGCCACCGGGAAGGCAAAGACGTGAATTGAATTTTTATAATATGATACATTGAAGTGCTAATAATACTGCGCATTATTAGCTCTTGTTTAGCGTGGTTTGAAGAAGTACGGAGTTGTATAAAATTGATTCAGAAGAGCAATGATAATACAGTGTAAAATTAGCTTCCGTGTACCTAATTTAAATCAGTAAGTATGGAAATCTGATTCGCCGCAAAGGTTGCGCAGTCTTCTAAGCGATGATATCTGATCATTCGTCCGAATGGGGTTCGGGTTCGAATGCCGGTGTGGCATGGATGTTGTGTTTGTCTTACGGCACTGGCTCTTTCCCTTCCCTGGAACCAGTGGCTCTAAATTAGGGACGGGCGATTACTTACAGCTTATTGAGTTGCTCTCGATGGTCGTTAAACATCCAATAAAAAAAATCTGAAAAATCTGATTCTTGGAATTAACGATACTTGCTGTGTAAAATAAGCTTTTGTCTGGCATACTTAAATGAGGACGTATTGAAATGAACAAAGCTGAATTAATGTATATGTGATACCGTGTTATATTAACTTTTGTCTTAGGTTTTTAAAAACAGGAAGTGTTTTGCTTAGTTTAAAAGTATGAAAACGTATAAAGCTGACACTATGAACCAAGAAACAAAAACATGATCTAGCGTGTTTAGTTTATGTAGGTTTCCTTTCGTCACGAGGAAAAACGATACCAAATACGCGTTTGCTACCTTAAATCTTAGTTTTATAAATAAAACTACGATTTAAGGTAGCAAACGCGATTTTACAAATTGTCTTCTGTGTTGTAACATAGATTCCAAAGAAATTGCAATTCGCAAACCACAAGCCGTGTTGAATATGGAAAAGAAAAAGAATCTGATGAGTGTCACGTCTACTTAGCAGACATGGAATAAAATAACTTCGTAATACGACCCCGCAAGCAATGCTTGCGCAGATATTTTTCTGCTATTTCATTGACCATTTTTTTTCTGGGTAATTTTATTTTGATGCAGTGTTAAAATACAGATTTGTGTGTCACGGAATCGAACTCCGGAGTAAGTTGTTCTCCCAATTAAGCTAGTCGGACGGAATGTATCGCTGCAGATTTGTCGTACTGACACGTGCTTTTACCTTTGTTGTACGTCACATAGTCTCCTCCTAATTTTTTTTTCGAAGGAAGAACAAATTTGCATTAATTCTCGACGATGAGTGGAACAAATATCACACACATTTTGAAGAACCCAACAGCCAATACATCCACTTTTACGCTCGGGAGCCAATGTGAAAACAAAGATTTGTCCGTGGCGAGGATCGAACCCGTGCCCATCACTCTGGAGTCATTTGCTCTCCCAACGAAGCTACATGGACAGAATGCATCGTTGCAGATACGTCGTCTAGACACGTGATTTTACCACTGTAGTACGTCACAGTAGTCATTACACGTGGGCAGAAAATGTGCCATAAGAATCTGTAACTTTTACTTGGAGGTGTAGTTTTATATCATCACACCAAATTTAAGTTTCGTCCGGGCAAAGAACAACTAGAATGACATGTTCTTTCGTGGCAATAAAAATGAAACCCAATGGAACGCAATTTTTTTTTTTTTTGTTTTTTGCGGAACACGGGAAACATATCTACGAATCCTCTTATTGGAAAAAATGGTTCATCAAAAAAAAAGAATCTGCCGAGTGAAGGAATACACATTCTCTCAAAGAACTATTTGAATAATAGATGTGTAAGGCTGAACAATCTGTCTGACTCATGTTTTACTCAGAACCAATGAACGCTATCTCGAAAAACAACACGCGTTTAATATTTCTCTTTTTTCCGTTCAGTATGAAACTGGAACGAGCTTTGCGAATTGCAAGGCAGGTTAAAAACTCATTTTTAAATATAAGTTACTCTACTCTTTCATCACCGAAAAACAACTTCAATGCAAAAACCATGCTGTTTCGCTACTTCAGTTTTATATGCGGGATTCCCATTTCATTTTAGATGGTGTAGCAAAAATACCTATTATTGACTGCTGAAGGTAATACAGTAAAACCTCGGTTATACTTTTTCCGATTATATGTTTTTCACCTGTTTACGTAATTATGTGCTACTCTCAATATTTTGCTGTGGTTTCGATGGATTTCTCAGTTCGGTTGTTCATATTCCATATGTATGGTTTCTTTCCGGTTTTGCGTTTAACTTTGAATTTCAAATTATTAAAAACAATCTGCCGAGTGAGTTTTTTTATTATTGCATAAGCAATTCAGTATGTTACAAATAGTTTTTGGGGGCATCAAATATATGATGCAACAAAACTTTATTAAGTAACCTTCATAATTATCTAAATTCTCTGAATCGAAGAAATTGGAAACAAGCGAAGATACAGGAATATTTTACCTGGCAGTAATGCTAAATGAACTAGTGGACAAACTGCTTTCAAAGGATGTATGCTGACAAGCACAAAACACATAATGCGGGTATTGATCATTAAACAAAACCGCATTAAATGTACTACCCCGTATTTCAAAGATAAGGTGTTTTCTTTATCATTAAATCGTACAGTATATCGTAACCTAGGTTTACAATGAAATTTAGAACCAAAGAAATCAACATAAACATAGACTTATGTAGCAAAAATAAAGTTCCCATGTGTGTATGTAGGCATGTGTGACTTACCTTATAAATTAGCGCAATCTAAAAGAACTAGTATTTCTCTTTCTTTTGTAGTCTCTCACAATTTTACAGTAATATTTGATATTTTGAAATATAATTTAGATGATTTTTAAGTCAATTCTTAAGAGAAACATATAAGAAAGGTTCCACTACATTTCGACCTAAAAATGTTTCCATTACAGCACTATTCTATGTTTCAATAATGGCACAGATCATTTTGCAGTCTCAGATTGGAACTTTTACGCTTCTAGACGATCTTAACGGATTTCTCATTATTTCGTAGCATCAGATTCCAACCTTATAAGGAAGAATAAATAAAAAAAATCCATGCATGCAACTAAATTTATATTTTATAAAAGAAAAATATCTCTCCTAAGCGAATTTTACACTTTCCCATTACTAATTTGTCTTAGTCCAATTATATGTAATTTATACTCCTTTTATTTTCTACTTCCACAATCACAATTCTTAAATGAATTTGGTTTCAGTAGAATATTCTGAAAAATAAGTTGTTAAATGATATAGTCACTAAAGTACTTCTTGATTACTTTTACATTGTAGATCGTGTTAGGAGAATACTATTCTCTGCAAATCACAAAATTTAACCTGGTTATTTTGATCATTCCATGAGCGCTGCACGTCCGAATATTTCACCTGGAGACTTAAACTGTAGTATTCACTTCCACACCGCACTGACACCCATTATACACAAATGTAAATAGATTATGTTTTCCCAGTTTACTGTAAAAATAATGCTTTCTTTTCTAGTGCTGATAAACCCTCATACGATGTCAAGCGCTACTGATGATCGCAGCAGATAAATTTCGACAGAACATAAAATTAATTTTTCGTTCTGTGGTCCTAAAAATCGTAGGCACCTACCATAACCGTTTAACCAAGATTTGGAAGTTGCTCATAGAAACTTCTGATTTTGACCTTCCTTGAGGTACACGTTAGCCTTATGTTGTACCTTTTCACTTCTACTCGATTAGGGGATAATATAAACCCTCACGGGCATATGGTAGCCTTTGCACTCCTGCAAGCACTTGAAGCATACAAGTACAGAATGAGTTCTCATTCTACTGAATCCAGGAGGCAACTTCATAGCCGATGAGGATAATCCAAATGGTTGCTTGCGCTGTGTACCAGTGGGCAGGATTTTAGCCATTCGATATTGAATAAGGCTTGATTACTGCCTGTGAAACACCAGTACTCCGCATTTCTTTCTGTTCGGTATTAACTCTCGCACACCTAGGAACAATTCCAAGAGAGAGAACATAGAGAATTCAGGGATTGTGCATTGCACAATGAGAAAAGTCAGAAAAAATAATTTTCATTGTTTACTTTATCCAATTACTGTAACATCCGAGTTAATTGCATTTCCATTCACAAAAATTCAACTATGTACCCATATCTCTACCACTGCCGTGATGCAGTCTACATTGTTAGTTGCACCATCGAAAACTATACAACAGGAAATATTGCTACGTTCGCGCGTAAAGGGCGCTGTGTGCTACGAATCTGATCTGATTTCGATAATTTATGAACATACGTAATGTGGCAAATGTGACGCATTAACTTTATTTACAATTGTTTTCTTTGCCGAAAAATGATAAAGTCAGTGAATTCTCGCAGTTACTTTACCTGATGTACCGGGATTTTGTCAAGCATATTGCAGGCTATGATTGTTCAATTTTGCAGCATTTTACAAAATTGTAATACTTGACAGTATTTCTTGGAACAAGTGTGGTTTCCTCAACTTTATTTCATGTACATTGTTCACCGGATTACTTGAATCTTTTCTCTGGATTTCACCAGCACATGCTTCTTTTAAGTACTCTAGGAAAATAAAATTTGAACCACTTCAGCTGTACAAATATGAAGAAAATTTTAGCTTGCTTTTTCTATGAATTTCGATTTAGCTATTAGAAAAACCGTGCTCTAATTAATGTCGCCTGTTTATTGAAGTATATCGATTGGGTGAATTTCTGCCATCTCAGCACGATATTACGAGATAGATGTACTTTAATGTAAAAGCAAATTAGTTAAAATCTATATATATTGGTTACAAAGTATCTTTCAAGAACTCATCTGACTCTTCATCAGGTGTACGTGATATTGTGCGAGCAGTGGGCTAAACACATCTAAAAAGGGGTTGTTACGTATATTGTCATAAAGGGCATACGCACTAGTGGTGTATCCCAGTAAAACAATACATAAATATGTGATGACATTTGTTATAAATTATTGTCAATATTTCGAGGGTAACTCTGAAATACATATTTCTAAGGATTTAGCATACATCGCTCAGGAAAATGCATCGTGGAAATTAATCAATGGAAACATTTAATATATTGGAACACTTAACATTCGTAAATGGTGGTATTAATTATTCCATGCGTTTCTACGTCAAATCTTTCCTAAATTACAGGATGCTTCCAATAATTTTCTGACTTCCCATATTTTTGGGTTTCCTGCATTTTCATTAAATACAAATATTCATTATTCAGTCTTGTAAAGGAACTATTGAGTTCGCTTAAAAAGTTGATATATTTCATTGTTTCCATGGAACAAATTCCATTTCATATCTAATAATAATATATGAGATTGAAGATCTTTATCTCGCAGAACACTTATAGGTTAAACATATTTCGCGAAATATTGATAAATATTTAAATTAATGCTGTTTGTACATGCCTACAGAAACAACGTTCCAATTTTTTGATTTGAATGCAACTAAATATTTTCCATATTGTTATCTGATATATACATGTTCTGCGTTAACACTTTGTTTTCAATTTGCCGTGTACTGTATTTAAGCCGCAAGTTTTTCTACTTTTGTTTTGGAAGTTCTGAAGTGCTCACACGTATGCTGTGAGATCAAATTCGAACCAAAATGTAGTCCTCTTTCTTCATTCACACTGGCTGCAATTTTCCTAAACAAAGATGCTGTGAACTTAATATTGTGTGTTTTTTCCTTAAAACCGTAAGTATTTGAACATATACATGCGACTTTTTAAAACTAATTTATGGATGTTCGTTTTTTCAAGAAAATGAGGTTAATAATTGCACAAATGCATTTTGACTACAACAAGGAGTTGAAGGACCATCATGCTGAAGGTGTCGGAAAGTAAAGCTGAACAAGTCTCAAATCTTGAAATTTAGTAAAAGGAACAAATGTTCTATGAACATTGGCAAACTGTCCAGTGGATGTCAGATCAGAAATTTCATGTCTCCGAATTCCAAATTGCCTTACACACTGGAAACGAAATTTAACTGCTGCACCGAGAAATGTATATAATGATAAATTTCACGTTCTGTGTGCATTTTACTCCCGAAATGTGTGGAGAAAAAAACTAATTTTATTTCACTTTCAAAAGATGCTTGGTCAAACCACGTGGAAAATGGACTGTAAAAGTTTCACGCTTTGTAAATTTTTCTTTTGAATGTGTGCGGAGCACGACTTCGATATTTCACAGCAGTTCCTTTTGTTTGCGTGATGTCTCACCTCAAGTGGAATGTTGTTTTGATTTCGATTTTAACGACTCGATGGGCTCTAATTTAAGGTCATCGGTTTCATTGTCCATAGAAGACTAGTGTTGTAAGACAAACACAAAATCCCAGCTTAGCTGGATTTTGAACCCGGTCCCTCTCCGTCGAATTTGTGAACGCCAGCATCTAGACCAGGGGTCAGCAACTAGGCATTTAAGAAGGACCAAAAAATCGTTAAAAACACATTCTTTACTTTTAGAAGAGCCATGAATTGTCGTTATGCGAACTGTTGCGTCCATTTCAGCCACCGGCCAACACAGGTAACATTTGCGAAAATGTATGCAAAATATTTAATACAGATATTGATTGAACATATTAAGTATTATTACGCTTCAAATTAAAATGTATAGCGGAATCGATGTTTCATAAAATCTCCATTTTAAAGCAGGAAAAAACAGACCGGTGAAGTTAACAGAATACCGATAACAACTGTCTTTCACTGTAAAAGAAAAAAACAAGCAAACAAACGAAGTGCTAAGAAATGTCCACAGTTCGTTTTTTTGCAAACGCCTGTTCTTCAGCTTCTTTGTTACAAACATATTCGAAGGGAAAAATAAAAGAACAAATGTTGCAATTTTAACAAACTTTAGGTTTAGTGACTGCTGTTAATCTGTTCTCGGATATCGCTTGCTAGATTTTCCGTGTCCGGTTGGTACTGCGTTATTTTGATCTTCAGACAATCTTTAACACTCTCATTTGTGAGTGACCTTCTCAATTTGCTTTTTATTAAATACATCCTGGAAAATATTTGTTCACAGCAATAAGTTGAATCAAATATAGTCAATACGCCATGTGTGTACTTCTTCAAAGAAAAAATATGATATAGGAAGACTGTTCCATGACTCGAAAACAATTTGAGCTCTGGTATTCATCCGAACTGAACTTTGAATCAAGCAGTGGAATTGCGCAGTAGCAGTGGAATCGCGAGAGAGAACGAATTCAACCCTGGTTCGCGGCCATGCAGCCCACAATAACTCCCAAATACATAAACTTTGGGAAATAAGCTTTCCGGAGATCGTTAAGAGTTTAAAATATTTAGGTCCTATCTCTCACGTTAGAGAGTAAATGGGATTTGTTGTTGCAGTATAGTTACGACGAAGGAGAAGCTAAAACTTTGAAAATGTTTACATTTCTTCAAGTATCAAAAGAAGCATATTTAGATTCCCAAGGAGCCATCTGGCTCACGAGCCATATGTTGCCGACACTTTACCTATTTAAACAATCTATGTTTAAGACTTTTGACTATAATATTAAAACCCGTTTTACGATGCAAAGTGGACTAAAGTAGTTTTGTGATATAGCTTTGGGTTGCTCTTCCACAGAAAACAAAGGAAGGAAAGTCTCATTTTCGAAGAACTTGCATTTCCTCTAAGAAGCTTTACTGCACGTTCAAACCAGCGTACCTCTAACCAGGAACCATATAAAAACGAAAAGTCTGATGACCCATCGAATCATGATCAGCAGGAGCTCGTAATATTTAGAACACCATCACGATAAATTTACATTCACCAAAATAATCAATTGCCATATGATATGAATTTTGTAATTGAAATATTTTATTACAACTTTTTATTGCAAGAGATATCTTCTTCTTATTCATGAGAACCGGTTAGGTAAACGATACGTTTAAGAGAAAAACCGGACTATTTGATTTGTTTGAAATGCGCTTTATGAGAAGTGCTTATCGGTTTGTTAATATTTACCAAAAACGTATTCCTTTAAACCGGTGAGTCATACACATATACAGTGTGTCCTAAATGAAATATACAATTTCAGTACGCTATTGAAAAAAAGGTATGATAAATAACATTTGTAATGTCAAAACACATAGTAATTGTGATTTTAACGGAAGAAGTAGGTAAACATACACCAATAATACTAAAAACACTGAAATCTGTTTTTATTGGTGTAATATTATAAACACTAGTACAAACACGCTAGCTTTCACCACCACGGGTGGATTCCTCAAAAACAAAAACAAGCAAAAAAACAGTTATGAATTCAAAAATAGAAGTTTGTTATAGATATTATAGAACGTGCGCGTCATATTCTAGATGTGTGATTCGGAGCGCGCGTATTAATGAGCGCACGCCATACATGTGGGAGGTCCGTTGACCTCTTTCTCCTGCAGAGTAGGCAAAAGATCTTACGGTGTCGAGCTCGGCGTGGAGTGTGACGTTGTCTGATGAGTGGGTGAAAGCTCGCCTGGCCCTGTGTCGGAAAAGTGCAAGCTTTCTCTCCTTGGGGCACGATGAGGAAGGCAGTTATACATTATTAACATAGGTAGGTTTGAAGTGGACACAAGTGCTGAGGTACCTGGATGAAGACTTATTGACCAAAACATCCAGGAACGGTAGGGATGCAATTTTGTCTCCCTCCATAGTGAATATTATGGCAGGGTGTTCCAAATTGATGGTGGTGAAAAACCGATTTAGTTCTTCCTCGGGGTTTGCCCAGATGAAGAAAACGTCATCTGCGTTTTCTCTGCCTTCCTCATCGTGCCCCAAGGAGAGAAAGCCAGCACGTTTCCGACACAGGGCCAGGCGAGCTTTCACCCACTCATCAGACAATGCCACACTCCACGCAGAGCTTGACACCGCAAGATCTTTAGCCTTCTCTGCAGGAAACTCACTCAGCATGGGCGATCAGATCATACACCAGACGAAGTCTAAACTCGCATCCCATGGCACCATATGCCCCACCCAAAAACTGCAATACATCGGCTCATCACAGTACGTGCCAGGCTTCACATATTTCTTTAAAAATCCCTAAAAAATCTTGGTTTTGGTATAGGGATTACCGCACCTAGAACAATAGCATCTTGTCTCGCATCAACAAAAAACACCGGCGTGGACCTGCAAGACACGGGAGTATACACTATACCCCTCTTGTACCCGGACGGAACAAAGAAGAACTAGGTGGGCATGACTAAGAGGTCTCTGAGACTAAGACTCCAGGAACATCAAAGAGATGTCAAAAGAGGACTTCTCACTACGGCATTAGCGCGTGAAGTCGCCAACAACTCTGCAACACCTCAGTGGGGACAAATAAAGAAAATATACCATACCCAACACACAGAGCCACCCTCCTCAGAGAAACTATAGAAATCCTATCCAGTCACGGGATATGTAACGAGGAAACGTCAATGGACCTGCCACATGTATGGCGCACGCTCATTAATACGCGCGCTCCTAATCACACATCTATAATATTACGCGCACTTTCTATAATATCTATAACAAACTTCTATTTTTGAAATTATAACTGGAACTCTGTTTTTTTCTTGTTTTGTTTTTGCATTGGAATACTTCTGCCTGAAGACGCCACCCGTGGTGGTGAAAGCACCTTTCCTCCAAAATGGAATGTCTCGTCGTGCATTTGCCTCCCAAGACACTTCATGTGGCTTTGAATTTATTTGCCCATTGTTCAGAGCATCTTCGTATCGGAGACTATCTCTTGCAATCCATTCTGAACTTACGCAGAAGTGTTGTTAGCGATTTTGACTTTACAAACCAGAACACAAACGCTGCTTTCTCAACTGGGGAAGCCATGTCTGTTGCATTATACACTGACGGAAAAAAAATCCCAACACCAATAAGGGATTGTGTTAGATAAACGACAGTTGGTAGGAGGTGAGAGTACATCTGTAAGATGACTTCTATGCAAATTTCGCTCTCGGCGCATACATGTGGCGCTAGTAGCGCCCTCGGAACATGCAAAGCAGGTTTGCTGTAAATACGCGCTGTAACGTTCGTGAGCGTTACTTACCGTTGAGATTCGACGCAGTGTGTTGATGTTAGTCAATAATGCCTTTAAGAAGACGAGGAAGCCATTATCAACAGCTCACAGAGTTTGAACGAGGTCGTGTAATAGGGCTACGAGAAGGTGGGTCTTCTTTCCGCAATATTTCAGAACGACTTGGCAGGAATGTAGCCACTGTACATGATTGTTGGCAGCGGTGGACAAGGGAAGGTACTCCCTCAAGAAGACCGGGTTCCGGCCGGCCACGTGGCACTACTGAGAGGAAAGACCGCTGTCTACGGCGCATGGCCGTGGCGCATCGTACTGCGTCTGCGGCAGCAATTCGAGCAGCAATTGCCACTACAGTGACACAACGAACTGTTACAAATCGGTTACTTGAAGGACAGCTTCGAGCCAGATGCCCTGTAGCGTGCATTCCACTTACTCCAAACCACTGCCGTTTGCGACGTCAGTGGTGTCAAGTTAGAGTTCATTGGAGGACGGAGTGGAGACCTGTTATGCTTTTGATAAAAGCAGGTTCCGCCTGGGTGCCAGTGATGGACGTGTGTTGGTTAGAATGAGGCCAGGTGAGCGCCTGCAACCAACCTGTCTGCGGACGAGATACACTGGACCTACACCTGGAGTTATGGTCTGGAAAGCAATTTCCTATGACAGGAGGAACACTGTCGTGGTTATTCCACGCACCTTCACGGCACAGTTGTAAGTCGGTCTGGTGATTCAACCTGTTGTGCTGCCATTCATGAACAGCATTCCAGGGGGTATTTTCCATCAGGATAACGCTCGCCCGCATACCGCTGTTGTAACCCAACATGCTCTACAGAGTGTCGATATGTTGCCTTGGCCTGCTAGATCACTAGAACTTTCTTCAATCGAGAACGTATGGGACATCATTGGACTACAACTCCAGCGTCACCTCCAACCAGCATTAACCGTCACTATATTGACCAACCAAGTGCAACAGGCATAGAACTCCATCCCACAAACTGACATCCAGCACCTGTACGACACAATGCATGAACGTTTGCATGCTTGCCTTCAACATTCTGGCGGTTACACCGGTTATTAATGTACCAATATTTCACATTTAAAATGGCTTTTCTCGCGCTTACATTAAGCTGTGATCTTGAAACCTTAATCGATTAAATATGCTACCTATAAATGTATTGCCGCCATTTCATTTCTTTACAACTATTTTTCCGTGGTTTTGGAATTTTTTTTCCGTCAGTATTATTTTAAAAAGATTTTTTACTATCTGAAAAACCTGGCGCCATCGATCATCTAATTTTAAAATCTTTAACACTTGCCACGTGTCTTGTAGTTCAAAGTTAGATTTTTCCTATCGTAATTTTAATAGCATACTGAAGTTGTATAGTTCATTTATAGACACCCTGTGTATACCTCTAAATGTTCAGAAAGGAAAAATTACATTTCCTTACATACCAAAAGTTTTGAAATCGAATTCCGCTAAAATTTGCAAATAAAGAATATTCTTAAACATACAGAACTGAAACCAATATGATAACATACGTACACAACAATTTAGCCAATATCGAATTTTAACGAAATCCGAAAACTGTTATATATCGGTCCATTGACCCCTGTAGAATGCATTAGGAACCAGATTCATTATGAATACATCCTTGCAGACCACGTTCACCCATTCATGCTGATTTTCTTCCCTGGGGCTGAAGGGATCTTCCAATGCAACGTGTCACACTGCCAGAAATGTCAGAGAGCGGTTGTAAGAGTACGATGAAGACAACAAAATACTTCTCTGGCCCCGCAATTCTTAAAACATAAACTCAATTGAGCATTTGGGGAACCACTTCGATCTTGTTTTTCGCTCTATAGGTCTTCCACCACGCACCCTCCAGCAGCTGTAAAATGCACTGCACTCAGCATGGATCCACATGCCTGTGAACACCTTCCATCAATTTATTTAGTCCCCCCCTGCCCGTCTAGCTGCTCTCCGCGCTGCACATGACGGTTATTCTGCATATGAGCTGGTGGCCACAATAATGTGATCTGACCGTGTATATTTGCTATATTAAAATAGAGACATGCGCAAGAAAATCATCGCAATAAATTCAGTAGCCTATGATTTTTGAAAGGAGATATAGAACGAATTAACTGAACCAATAGTGGAATTTTATGATAGGGAAATCGGACATAAAGGTGATATGCATATTTTGAGAAGCATGGAAAAAGTATTATGAGATAGGTAAATTTTACGTAGTGGGTGAAATGTGCATACGATTCGGTGTTTTGGGTTTTCTTTTAGACCCTCTTCAGACCCGAACCGAGAAATGATATTTCCTTGGGAGGTTTTGTTTGTAAACGGGATTTTGCAAATACCTCTTTAAGGTGAATCATACAAAAAAACTATGCCCCATGTTTTCAATTGTACGACTTTTTTCAGACTACTTTCTTCTCAATTTAAGCTTTCCCATAGATTAAAATTAGTACACTTAGAAAAATAACTTTATGTTGTAACTCAGTATATTTAATGTTTATTAAAACTTACCCATTATTGTATTAAACATGAAAACACTTCATCTGGTAGCGTTCAGTTCTGCTGACAGATGAATGTTTGGATTGTTAAATGGATTCACGTCGCCTTTTTAAAAAAGTCCTAATTTTGGAATGGAATCAACTTTTGAATTTATTAGTGTGGTAGTCTGGAACGTTTAAAATGATATGCTCCACATAAATTAAATATTATGGTAATAATTTGTCTGAATGGGTTAACAGATCTCTATGTGCTCTTAATTTTTAATTTCGGAAAAAATCATCAGTCTTACATGGCGACTGTTTCAGCTAAACTATCGTAAGGACCTGTCCAATAAGTGTGCAGCCGGTAAATGAAAAAGAACAGGAACAGACAACGATACATTTAAGGTAACATAATCATGTCATGGATACATTATACTACTCATGGAAAGTAAATGGACATATTATTTGGCACTTTTTTTTAAAAGAGTGAAGTTTCGTTTTAATGAGAAATTCGATGTGTTTGCACTTGAAAATATTATTTTAAACACGTACCAAACCATAGTTGTTATAGATAGCTGTATCAGTATACGATTTTCTGTTACCTGTGTATCATGAAGTACATTACTCACCAAAAGAAAAAAATTACCACTTAAGTACCTTTGGGTGAATTAATTTTTATATGCGGGTCGCTGAAGTGTAAAATGGAGAAAAAGTCGTGAAGATGAAAACATTTCGAAATATGGTGAACTACAAGCTTCTGTTAGTGTTAAGGAGGGTTGTTAGTGCAATTTTAACAGGATAGGTTAAGGAAACGCAACGTTATTTCTTATCCAGAGAACGTTACAAGTCACCCTTTAAATTGTAATTATTGCATTTGCTTTATTTTTCAGCCGAGGTTATTGAAACTAATTTTAAAACACTCATCACTGCTTTAGGGTAATATGACTTTACTTTCCAGGAGCAGCATAAAGCCTGAATTGATTGCGTAAGAGAGAGTGCCAATATTTGCAAGTCATGCAATTTGGGATATAGGACAAGAGTTCAAATGTAGTGGAGTGCTAAAGGTGGACCAAGTGCGCCTCTGGGCAAAAAATCAATATGAAAATCTTGTCGAAATTCATTAACAAAAGACAGCGTCACCGGCAGTTGGGATGTAGAATTGAAACGTCTCGTGGCATAGAGTGGAAAATGCTCACGGATTGTGTCCTGAGGTATATCTGACCATTCTTTGTTCACTTATGTTCCACATTCCAAGACATCTCTGGGGCTTACCAGCTTGCTAGGGAAGAGTCGGCGTGGACATTTTCCCTCTGAAAGTATGAGTCAGGTATACCACGAAGATTCAGTAACATAAAATGCTGCAGCACCTTTTTGACTTATCGCACAGTAGTTACTACACTTGTTATGTGTACAAGTCGACGGCTATCGAAACTTTGAAAGTGACAGCGACCCAAACAATGGCATTATGTGAATAGTTGACGTCCATGGAAGGCAGGAAGATCAGGCAGATGACCACGTCGTCTCGAGGTTTTCGATCGGAATCCTCAGCATTGAGAGTGAAATGGCACTCTGCACTGAATACGGCATGTCTCTATACGTCCCGCTACTCCACCACTGAAAGCACAGGTACTAAATGCTAGGTAAGTTCTGAAACAAAAAAACAGACAAGACAAAGGTGTTTCTGATGCTATGCAAAATTCTTACTCCTCAGTCATGCAGCAGACAAAAATTCAGTTTCTTTTCCTGACTTATTGTTTTTCGGTTGAACTGCAAGAAATACCTCCATACGTATTACACGTGGCAGAAGAACAGATATCGTAGATTGACACGTGGATAAAACTTGACAACATGGCAGACAGTGACCAAGGGATTTTTTTCACGAGAATCAATAACCATTGCAACAATACGTTTTCAAGTAACCATAATTATCTGGCGCGTTAACTTTTCAGTGCTTTTCAAAACAATAGTTCAGCATTAAGCTACAAAGAAAGTTCGCAAGTGTTGTACGTCGCGACGTAGAGCCATACATTATGCTCAGTTGTACGAGTAGAGACGCCATTTGACAGTAGAAATTGTATTGTTGGTTTGTATCTAATATACGCTGTCTATTAACCGATTGAAGCAAGTGTCACTGGACATGAGAAGGCGAACTATTAGTCGCCCTTAGCGTTATACTTAGGATGGTTGTTTAACCCCGAAGCAAGAAATATCCTTCACGTTTCAACATGTTTGGCGTGAGGCGACATTTCTTAGAAAACACATATCATATTTGAACAATAATGAGCAGTAATATTTCGTTTTTTAAATATTACCTAAATTTTCAACAATGAGAAGGTTAAAATAAGATTATATATAAGGTTAAAAACGCTTTTAAAGTTAAAATATTATCAATATATCGACAATGAGTAGGTCATACATCAGTATCAAGAATCAGATAATAATCTTCTGGGAATAAGAACTTTCAAAATAAACGTGAATCTTGCAATTAAAGGGATTTGAGTTGTCAAGTGTAAATCCTGTAATAAGTTTATTATTATCAGTTATAAAAATACCACTAATTATCTTATGTATTTCACACATGACGAAAAGGAAGTTCAAAAATTTAGAGCTTTATTTAATTAAATCCCATTCAAACTGTTTGGTCAAAGCAGCAGTACAATTTAGCACACCCAACAAATTTTGCCTGATTACTTACAGTAATAAATAAGAAAATAGAGTTATATGAAATAAATAATTAGAAAAGAATGAGTAACATAGTGTGTATGCAAAGGTCCAGTAAATTTGGCAATCTGTCAGATACGTTCTAAAATCACTGGTTTCTATTAATTACTTGAAAAGTCGTGAAGATTTTAAAGGTACGCACGCAATTAGTTAAAATTCGGAGGTACCCTTTATCAGACCAAATGCGACAACAAAACGAAAAAAAAAACGTATACAAAGTATTTACATTTTGTATGAGTGAAGAAAAGACAGAACTATGGGTATCAAGATGAAATAGGAAAAGCTACTTCAATACGGACTGTGGTTACCCCGAACAGCAAAACAGGCCCGACAGCGAAGTTCCATTCTGGTAATTATGATATCGAGTAGTTCCGAGGGTAGCTGCGTCCATTTCTCGAGTAAAGTAGTGCGGATACCCTGCAGGGTTCAGAGAGGGGTTAGAATCCACAAACGCACTCCCCAGAGCATCCCAGACATGCTCAATGGGATTCAGATCGGGAGAGTGTGCTAGTAACTCCATACGATTTACAGTCTCATGTTCCAGGTACTGATGTACGAGGAGAGCTGTGTGAGGGTGGGCCTTATCCGCATGCAGTACAAATGTATCTCTCATTGCGGCTGCAAACGGAATAACAATAAGGTCCAGGATCTCGTCTTTATAACTCTGAGCACTGAGGTTTCCATGTGGCAACACATAAAGGTCGGTACGGCAGTCTAACGTTATGCCTGTTTACACCGGAACACCACCATCACCATAAATATCCCTTTCGCGGGTATTAGAGGGAAGATAGTGAGTACCGGCCTCTCTCCAGATGCAAACTCGAGAGAATCACCCTATAAACAGTATCGCGTCTCATCAGTGAACCGAAAGGACCTCCAATGATTTTCAGTCCTATTCACATTCGTTTAGTGCCTAACTGAAACGTTTCCTCCAGTAGCGGGGATGAGGGGCATGTATTATACAGGTCGCTTAGCATATAGTCCTTCTGCATGTTGCCTTCTGCGTACCGTCAAAGCTGATACCATCCATCCGGTGCTGCCGCAAATACAGATTTGAGATGAATCGGTGTAGTCATCCTGTTCAGCCATACTGAAAGCCGCAAATATCGGTCATCCGCGGAGATCGTCCGTCGCCGTTGGCCTACCGTGGCTGTACTTTCGGGAAGCTACATCCAGATGAACACAGAACGATCGACGTTGAGCCATCTTGCGACGTCCGCCTGCCATTGCCCTACTTCGTGTCGGACTAACGCTCTGTAGAGTAATACGGCTGGTAAATGACTTCTAGAAGTCATGTTAACAAAGTCGCTATCTCGAACTTTTGGGGTTCCACCGCCTCTCATGAATTGACGACTCCCTCCGAAACAGCTGGTTTTAAGCTCTAGCGCATTTGCATAAAGCGCTGCCTGTGCTACTCATTTGTCTTCCGGCCATCGATACTCTGTCTTTTCCTGTATCATAAGACAATTTCGTGCATTTTAACTATATTTAGCCCAATCGTGATTTTACTGTTTGTTACTTAATTATGTAAATTAGTGTATATTTCCTGTAAGCAATTTTTTTGTTGATGTAGCAAAATATCAAGCAAACGCTTTCAGTTGTGATAAGTTTTTTAACTTTTCCAAAATGTTTCTCATTTTTTTAAGTGTAATATTTCTTGTTTCGTATATTACCACACATTTCAAGTTTCAAATAATGTTATTTCAATTATCAGATAATGATTTATTTTTCTAAAAAATCAAATACATTTTCAGGACTTTCAAACAAATTTTGAACAAATATGTATCAGTTTTCAGTACTACAAAGTGCTATTGCACACGCATCATGAGTACTAGGCTGAAACATAATCTTTTCCAATTAAACTGTATAATGTACGGATAATTATAATATTTTCGAACCGTTTACTTCACTGTTTTTCGTCTATTCTGTACCTAGAATAACATATAAGGATATTAATGTTTCTACTGTGCTATTTCTGTCAAAAACTATTTATGCTATCTAAGTAAAAAAAATTCTATGCCACTAATTTAATGAAATAGATTCACTTATATGAAGAGTAATATGTCATTACAAATTTTTAATTTAATTAAACTACCTTTAATGTAATATTAGTATTGCTCTATTCCGGTTAAATCTAGACAGATAGAAGACTCTCGCTTCAAGGCAAAATTGTATTTCTTCAAGAATACTTTCGTATACCACTGCAGAAATCAAAATGGTAAACTGAAAGCATCGTATATGGTCATAATTGGTAGATGTATTTCGAAAGAAATTAAAAGGCCCCACCAATAAAAGTAAGTATTTAAGAATACAAAGAGGACAAATTTAAACAGCCAATTTTAGCCATCGATTTTGCAGAAGTGATTATTTTTTTAAACCTAAATATAATTTGGGTCGAAATTCTCTTTCTATTAACCAGTACATACGTATGTAAGATCTATACTACACTATCTACCAACAAGTAATTGGACACCTGTGATAGCAAACGAAAATGAAGTTTATTCAATAGTTGGTGGAGCCTCCACGAGCGGCGATTACAGCTGCGACTCATCGGGGCATACTCTCAACCAGGCCTTATACGACGGCTAGCGGTAATTTCTTCCACTCGGCTTGGAGAAGGCAGGTAAGTTCCTTCACTGATTTCGGACGGAGGGGACACCCCTTAAGTCGACCCTCCAACTCGTCCCAGAGGTGCTCCATAGGGTTAAGGTACGGGCTCTGCGGAGACCAGTCTATTCGATTAACCCCATTTTCACCATACCAAGCCATGGTGGACCTCGCAACTTGACACGTGGCATTGTCATCCTGAAAGTCACATGGGTCCACCCCCGTAAAACTGCCACAACGTAGGAAGCGCATGGTCATCCAAAAATGGTTCAGTAGGGTTCGGCGTTAAGTCTACCAGTAATTGTGACCAAGGGTCCCGTGCCATACTAAGAGAAACATCCCCATAGCATAATTTCACCGCCGCCGAAATTCACAGTTGGCACAACACATTCCGGCAGAAGGCGTTCTCCAGGCAGACGCTAAACCTAGGCCCTGCCATCCGAACGTTAGAGGGTGAACCTTGATTCGTCGCTCCAGAGAACCTGTTTTCACTGTTCACCGGTCCACTGTCGACGTTCTTTGCACCAACATGGACTTGGTGATCAAAGGCTTGTGGGCGGCAGCACGTCCATGATAGCAGAGCAGATGGGCTTCCTTACGCATGGTATTCATCGAAAGAACACTCCCGGATTACTGTTGAAGCTCCTCGCGGATGTGGACTATCGATTTGGTGCGGTTCTTCCGAATTTCTCTGGCCAGCACCGTCGGTCTGTAACTCCCAGTTTTGTGGGTCTTCCGGGTCGGTGCACATTCTGACATTCACCTCTCATCTTCCACTTGCCAATCACGTAGGCCACTGTCTGTTTGGGTGCTTCAACCCGCTGATATGTCACGTATGGATCGGCCATTTCTGTGATACTCGACGATTACACCTTTAGGACCGCAGATATCGTCGATTGCAGGGGTGTCCAATTACTTGTTGGTAGATAGGGTACTACGAATTTTGTATTAGTCACTTAATACATGTTACATTTCTTGTGACATTCCAATACGGATGAGCTAATTTAAATCGTTTTAGGAACAACGCTAAGAAAATTTTAAAGTAAATATTTTTATTTATTCACATGTGCTTTCTTACGAAAAGGTTGGCATCTGATGGCCTGTGCATTGACGCATCTTATAAATGCAATTTGGCTGTTTTGGGAAGGTATTCAAACAAACAGAATAGAATGACATTAACAATGTTAAATTTAATGAATGTATGTACAATACCACCGGCATAGCTCAGTTGGTTAGGTCTGACCCGTGTTCGAATCCCGGTCCGGCTGGTCACCTACCCCGCAGTTTTTGGGGTTTTCTGCAGACCCTTTGTGTTTGGGGACGCGGCTGCGTAGATGGATGTATCTGAAGTCGGTCCCTGACGCAGTTTGTCCCTAGGTTCTCCCGGTTGGGGTTGGGCGTTGGGGTAACTACCCTACCTCATAAGACAACTCTTTTAAGAAATCTCACAAAAATACTTCTTGCGAACATTAGGGTCCACACCGGGCTTGGAGGCATTTAAGAGAAAGATGTATTTGCCCACCAGAACATTGAACTCATATCTATTTTATTTTCCAATAATGTTTTCACTGTCTATTTAATTACATTTAGAATACCGTTTTTCCATAACAGAATCAAAGATAATTTCAACTTCGGAAAAAAAGTCCCTTTTCAGTGAGAAATGTATGTATAAAATATATATAGCTTAAATGGCTACCTGTTTTCATATCGCTATGTAACGTACCAGGAGATGTGACGTACCTGCCAGCAGGACGCACACGACATAAAGGCAGATAGTAGTCAGAACAAATGCCCGCGTAGCTTAATTGGTAGAGCAGCTTATTCCGGAATGAGTGGACCCGGGTTCGAATCCTGGCGCGGATAAAAATGACGGAGAAATTTACTTCGTTATAGCTATTTGTAGTACTGATGTGGTAACTGCTTCTGGAGCGACAGAAGCCATGCCAATTAATGATACAGAACAGATTCTCAGCTTTTGTGCTTTAAAAGTATTGAAAACACAAGTTCCAAGATAACGGAATGTAAATTCAAAAGCAGTTTATAATTTTACGTCACGGCACTTTCTTCCTATTGTGGTTTACAAAAATATCTCGCATAACAAAATTAAAAAATAATACCGTATTTGAATTCAGAATAAAATATCTTATTAAAATCACATATTTTTTCCTCTGTGACTTTTGATATAGACCAATGTATGCAGGTAAATTATCTAAATTTTTGCAGAAGACTGCATTTCATTTTGAGACCTGCAAGAGTTCAGTGAAAAAAATCGCCAAACTGTGCAAGTTCTAAACGCTTGTAGCGTTGTATTTCTCCTTTTGTTTGTGCACTAATACAGCCAACTTAATAGCAGCGTTCTTAAAGCAGATGTTCACAATGAAATTTCCTCAATTTTGTGGTAGACTTATTATCTGGTCATAGGTGAAATGCCTAACATTTTGTGTCGAACCATAAAATCATTGCTGCTTTTTATATCATAACCAATGTATCTTTTAGGTGAAACCATAACCTTTTAAGTCAAACCATAAAATATCCAACATCTGAAATTGGAAACTTTACGCTTAACAACTACCTTGAAAAGCCTCCTTGTGAAAAGTTATAACTTGACAACTTGTGCATACTGCATTACGACGTTATGTAATGTGATATGTTCTACATTCTGTTCTTTTGCAATTATTTTGTTAAAGATGTTTTTAGTCAAATTGAAGAATCCGGTTAGGTATTCTCACCAGCAACCACGATGTATGCAGGGAAGTTGAAGTTTTTCAGTAATCTGTTTCCATAATTTAATATATTAGTAGTATGACAATGACAATTTTTCACGAGGCACTGAGTTCTTGGATTGATTTTATGTTTATTGGAAGGCGTGACTTGCACCTAGGAATTGGAAAGTCTTTGAGAAAAAATGCTGCTTCCATGATATTTGTTCCCAAAACTCTTGATGCTAGTTGTTAAAGAATGCAAAAGGAAGGCTTCCCTTTTACTTGTTTAAAAACATCCACCGCGGAAACAAATGTGTTCAAATTAAAAATGTTCAATTAGGCCTGAAATCTAGCAATTTCTGAGTGAAACCTTTAAAAATCTGTTTTTCTTTTCGGTAAATAATTCGAATTCATCTCTACAAATTGTTTATTTCATTATGTTACATCTACGATGTCTCACAATAGTCATATATTTCAGAAAATACACAGAAGGATATTTCATTTCTCCAAATTTGAAACCAGATATTTTGCACCACAATTCACCCGTTTGTGAGGAACAGAAGTTTGGATGCTACAGCGAATATAAAGTTTTTTTTCTTGGTTTTAACCTACTTTTCTTAGGTATAATCTCATTCTTCACGATATTCGCTTTCTGCTATCGTGCTTTTAAGATAAAAGAACATATACGCTCCCATTTGTGTGCGGCGGAGCGTTTCATCTGAGTCCCAAACACATCCTTTGTTGCTTGTAGGTTCTTCATTTTAGGTGATGTAACAGCAACTTAGTCGGAGAAACATCGGGAGATACAGGCTCGATTTTAGAACGAAATAATTTCCAATTTTCTGACGCATGTGAAATTTCAAATCTCCGTCCAATTAACGATAAGGCAGGGTAATCTGGAAAAATTTGTTTCATTACATTTGTTCAGGCGTTTAACACGCACAGTGTGCATCACACCATATTTCCGTCCCTAATTTTAGTCCAGTTATTACAGGAAAGACAGAGAACCAATGCCCCCACACAAAACCACCTTCCATGACACACGCGAGATTGGACCAAAACACACCTCGATCCATGCAGTAAACAAAAATGTTCTACTGGTTTCATGTACACTGGCGGAAAGTGAAAAAGAACACCAAGGAGGAGAAGTCTGATACCAACGAAATTTATACAGCATAATAACGGAACACAGAGGATAACGTGATCAAAACATTATGGCAAAATACAGCTGTATTTGCTAGTAAACTGAAAAATAATATTTCTATGTAACATGGTTAGTACGAGGTTGAACCGCCATGAACTGCATCACACTGTGCAATTCTGGCATGGAGTCTGCCGTACAGATGTTGGATGTAAGTTTGGGGTATTGACTTCCAAGCATCCTCAACCTGGACGCATAAACCGGGGATGCTCGTGGCTGGCCGAGGAGACGGGATAAGTCGTTGTCACATAAAATCTCACACGTGCTCAATGGGGGACAAATCCGGTGAACGAGCAGGCCACGGAAGTTGTCTCACACCCTGAATTGCATGTTCCGTTGCACGTGCCGTGTGTGGACGTGCGTTATCTTGCTGGAAAACCCCACGATGAACCCACCTTACAAATGGCACAACAACGGGCTGAAGGATGTTGCTGATGTAGGAGGTGCTGTTTAACGTACCCGTTACAAACACTAGTAGTGTACGGCAGTGATAGCTGATCGCTCCCCACAGCAGGATACCAGGTGTAGACCCTGTGTGTAGCTGGCGGATGCAAGAAGGGTGGAGACGCTCCCCTGTGCGTCTGCAAACACGCATACGGCCATCAAAGGCTCCCCTGACAGAATCTGCTTTCATCGCTGAACACGACAGATCGCCATTGCGTTCCAAAGTGCATACGTTGGCGACACCACTGCAGCCGTTCGTGACGGTGCGCTGGGGTCAGAGATACACATGCCAGAGGCACACGTGCACGTAGTTCTGCATCCAGTAAACGATTGCGGATTGTTCGCACAGTCACCTCAGGTGCAACAACAGCTCGGATTTGCGTCGCTATGAATGTTCTGCTTGACAACGCCGCTCTTCTTATGCGTCGATCGGTCCGCTCATCAGTACATCTGGGACTCCCGGTACCACGTCTTCTCGTGTGTGAATGTTCCTCGGATCATCTACACCACCATCGTACCACCATCCTTAATTCCGGTCCAATTCGCTCCGCAATACGACGATACGACCACCTTGCTTCGCGGAGTCCGACTAGACGACCTCGCTCAAAGTCCGATAACTGCTGAAATCGGACACGTCTTCCATGTCCAGGCATTGCAGCTTCTTCAGGGTCTCCGTAAGTGTCTGTACGCCCACGACTGATTATATTCACTTCGCCGTACCACTTAAATACCACCGACGATAATTTGCATATTATGCCGTGCTGTGACGTAAGCGTTCAACGGTTGGTCCCAAAATTAACATCACATATACGTAGACTCGGTCCCATTAACATATGTAAATTTCATGATCGTCCGCCGATTCCTTCTTAGTGTTATTTTTTCACTTTCCGCCAGTGTATTCGGCAGACTGATCATTAAATTCGAAGAAGCATTTCCCGTTCGATAAAGCGCAAATAACATATTCTCTGGTACATGAATAAAGTCACGCATTGATTCACACGGAGAAAATGGTAATACATGAAATTACACTGCTGGACACCCAAAATGCAACACCAAGAAGGACACGAGATAGCAAATCCAGATTTACTGGACATATAACAACAGATACAAAAATGAAACGATTGAAGTTACACGCCTGTGCGACTTGCGGAACACGCAGACATCAATAGTTTGTCTGGCCCCCATGGCTGGCAATAACGGCCGCTACACGCCGCGGCATCAAACGAAAGAGACTTTGGATGTGGGCTAAGGGTTTGTCGGTCCAGGCTTCTTCCTCACGTTGCCACAGTTCATCAGGCGTGGCCGCGGGTGGTGCTTTCCGGGCCACTCGGTTGCCGATTAGTGACCAGACATGTTCGATGGGCGACATATCGGGAGAACAGGTGGGCCACGGCAGCAGTGACACTTGGTTGACCGTGAATAATTCTTGCTCGATGCGTGCCACGTGCGGGAGCGCATTGTTGTGTTGAAACGTGGCCGCTGGCCGAACCTGCAGGTAAGGGAGGTTTATAGGCTCCAAAACGTAAGAGATTTAGCGGTGGCTGTTGTGTGTACCGGCGATACGCACCAGAATGATGCGGGTGTCATATCCAAATGCGTCCCAAAGCATAACGCCAGGTGACGGACCGGTATGGCGATACATAATGCAGGCGTCATACAGTCTGTCTCCGCGGTGCCGCCCCATGCGGATCCGACCATCGTGGCGTTGCAGTCAGAAGCGGGATTCGCCGGAGAAGACAATGTCGTGCCATTCCGTAGTAAAGGTGCGGAAATGCACAACATCGCCGGTGCTGTAACTTCAGTGGTATTCGGAGCAATGGGCATCGTGCGACAAATCCCCGCTCCTGCAGACAAAGTCGAACAGTACGTGCTGACACAAGTTATTGCGCAACACACCCTAATTCCTGCGCTAAGGTTATTGTAATGGTGGTACGAGCTGTCAATGCCCGTCACACAACATGCCGGTCCTCTCGTTAGGTGGTAAGCAGCGGCTGCGGCATTCGCTCACGTCATTCAATCCGTCCCTCTTGCACACACCGAATTCATACTCGCCTCACTGTGGCTGGATATCGTCCCACACGGGCGCCGATGTCTCGGTACGATAAACCGCTGTCGCGATAAGCCACTATTCGTCCTCTGTCGAACTCCGAAACGTGATGGAATGACTGCCGTATTCTGCGACGAGGCATCAAGAAGCTTTCTTCGCACAGGTCCGGCAGCACAACACACTTCCACTACTTACACCCCGTCTTCTGTGCACCCATCTAATAGTGCTTCTCGATGGCGTGCCGGGCGCACATGATTTGCATATGCCCTGCAATGCTTATCGTTTGCATGTCCTCTCGTGGGCGACGCATGCTGCGAATTTCAGTCCAATCGGATGCTTCCTACTTGGTGTTGCCTTTTGGGTGTACAGCAGTGTAATATATAATATATTTCTAATTGATCAAGATAAAAATTTCAGGTATTAATTTAGCATAAATTAAGGTTATCCATTTAGAAAAGATCTTAACTCTAATGAGTAAGTACATATGCAAAAGCAAAGAATGGAAAAATAATTAATCAGTTCTTTAAATAAATGGAGAGATTTATTACATCATGTCAGATTCTTTCCATTAGACTATTCTATAAAATAACTTTACCCCGAGGAAAATTTTAAGCAGTTAAATTACATTGCAAAGATTAAAATCTTTAAGTCTAAATGTTTTGATTTCTGCCTTATCCATGAAACAAAGTGTATAGCATATATACATAAAAACATATAGGCCCTAATTAAATTAAAAGTTTAAAGTAATTCGATCTTTTTGTTTTCATTGTTTAACGTTCACGCATTACCAAAATAGAATAACAACTACTCATGGATCATATATAAAAGACGAGAAGTGTTTATAAAACTCCTATGTTTTATTTGTTATTTATTTCTTGCACGCAGATTTATAGCAAGTTTGTACGGCACCAAAAGGAGACTAATTTGAAATCATCTTGGCAAATTTTGTACCGTAAATATATAGTTTGTAGTGCATAATTGGGAATATTTGTAATAAATAGATAAACAACATGCTTTACTTCTTTTGAATAGGTTTTCTAGCCTTTCCAGCAAACTTGGAGATCTGCCAAGTAGCTTCTTAAGATAATTCACTGTACCTTTTTATTTATTGTGAAAGTTCCGTTAAAAATAAGCACGCATGCGTTATGCTTTTGCAGTTATGATAGTACTTTAGGTGTCGATATGCTGTTATGGGAAATGTTAGTATACTTTTCTGAGCTACAATTCTGCAGCAGAAGAAAGCCATTAAACGTCGGAGATATTTATACGATGCCTCAAATCATACAGATTTTGAAATTTCCACTGAGGCTGTGCATGCGGAAATGATTACCATAGATAAATCTTCTTTCCATGTGAAAGGAAATTACACTGTTTAGATGAACAATTATGTCACACGAGCAGAAAAAGAAAAATCTTTGTGTCTTTTATCAGTAAAAGCTTCAATCACAAATATGTAAAAATCTTGAGGAAAATGGAAAGAAAACAGGAAAAAAATTTATCAACATATCATAAACCACTGATAAACCAGTATTCTCAGGATCAGTACGAAATCAGTTTTAACGGAATCATAAACATGGAAGAAACGGTTTAATATATCTACGTATGCATATATCCTTTATACGGTAAGATTATAATATGCAAAGAGAGTGAAATTAATCTTTTTAATAAACTGTGCGTATTATAAAAAATGTTCTATGGCATCATAGATGGGGAACAGCAACAATCTTTTGCGTGCAGAACGTACCTTTCTTGCAGATTTAAAACAAAGGGTAAGGACGGAAAGGTTTTTATTAACTGACGTCATCAGTAAAGCTTTATTTAGATCTTCGCACATTTACTCTCATCTTAAAGGAAATGGAGATTTGATTGCTATTGTATCTAAGCAATTCGAGGTAGTTTGTTGTTCTCATAAGAGAATACATTTACCAAATTATTACAATAATGAAAATACTTTTGATCATAAAAATACCTACGTACAAGAAAATAGAAAAAAAACTGTTGAAAATTACGAGGATTACAACATATGTCATGAAAACGTTGTTTTTTTTTCTAGTTAATCCGAAACACCGACCGACCGGGAATTCAAAACTTGCGGTTGAGATTCTAAAACCTCTGATATGCAATGACAACACTTGATAGGGCAGACGTTGACAGACATCGGAGAGAGGTAATGCCAATTCATTGTCTTTTCAACCTTCATCGAGAACGAACGTCATCCGGCTGGAACAGCGTTCTTACTTGAAATAGGAATGCTGCGCGGCAAAAAACGCGGAAGAATAACAGGCATTCATTGCGGAAGCTATGGATAACCATGCAGAATCATTGCAAGGTGGGAAGCAGTGTTCTAATGTGGAAGTGAAGCAACTGCGGACATACCACGTGTTACTCGCGCCGTAATCGCTTATCTTATGGAGATAAACAGAGGATAATATCTGTTGATTTCGTTGTGATCCTTCCTATCAAAAGGTTCCAAGTCACAAAGAGCATACACTACCACTATTACTATTCTCTGACGTTTCACTTTCAAACGAATCCAAATAATTTTCTCACTTAGCGAAACAAGTTGTACTTCATCTTTTCACTTAAATTCCCACGTACACCATCCTGTCCTCTCACATTATCCAATACTCCAGATCACACATTTACTCTTCCATTCATTTCTTCTATCCCAATTTCCTACTTTTTGTTTTCACTTAAACACAGCACAAGCCATCGAGTTACTCCCGGTATTTGATAAGCTCCCAACAACAACAACAAAACCATCGGCAGCTTAAAGGGTTAATGATGCGTAATATGTTCATCGCCGTTCCACGATTTTGAGATGGGTATTGATAGTTCTCTAAAACAAGTTTTGACAGAAGAAACTGCTTACTCAATTATAACAATTGCGGCACAGCATTACGTGCTGCAGCAGTAACAATTAACTCTTCTTTTAATCACAATGCTTTTTTTACTTTATTGTCAAATTCATTTAAATGAGAAGGGAAAAGAATTAAAAAGGAAGGCATTAATTTTAATTTGAATATACGGTCTTAAATGAATTGGTTTTTGTAATATGATTAATGATTTGGTTAAACAAATGACAGTTGCAAGGTAGGTGTTAAAGTGTGCATATTTTAGAATAACTAAGGAAATCTAACAATCATGTGGAACCAACATATCAAGAAAAATGTCTTTTATCGATCATATGAAGATTTATTTTATACCATAATTTCGAAGAGCCTTCCTGGCCATCAGCGAAATTCATACTGCATTCATCTTGTTCCAAAGCTGTGTGACATCGTCAAAATGGAAGTCCAAGGATTTAGAATCTCACCTTATGTAATATGTCATTATTAAACATAATATATCCGACAGGACATAAACGTAAATTCGATGCAGTTACTGCCTTAGAGAAAAGCTAATATCTCTCTCGAAATTAAAAAAAAATTCGTTAGAGCCATATGGCTGACATCGGAGTTAACTACTTCAAAATATGAGCCTTTGCATTTTTTCTCTGTGTTCATTAAAACTGAGTACATTGTTGACTGAAGTATTTTAAATTAAAAATAAATAAATGATATCTGACTCAGTTTGAAAATGACTGGTGATTCAGTGAACCTTGAAATCAACACAATTATCTCGAGATTTTGTTTTCTCGGTCTGTTCTTTTAGGTGAAATCTAAAAACATACCGTGAGTCTGCTTTCGTCTCCGATCAAAATCTCTCATAAATTAAGAAAACATAACCGCGAAAGGAAAGATTGTACAACTTTAATGTTTTTAGGAAACAAAATGGTAGACAGAGCCTGCATAGCAGAAGGCACGTCTCTGGAGATAATATTTATTCCCCTTCACTGATGTAACGCCTTAAGCAAAAATTATGATTAGTTTACAACTCTGTCCTCTGTTAGGTCAATCAAAATTTTGAAGTATTACTTATCTTTACCATCGCCATCTGATATGATTTTTAACATTTCTGATATTCATATTTTATTTTCTCTGTTTTCCCTATGCTAAATAAAGTATTGCTTTCCATACTTCCAAAAGCAATAACTAATAATGAATGCCATCTCATTACAAAACAGTTTTTCCGTGATCAGGTTCTGAAAACTCAGTGAATCAATTATTTCAGTGCATTACTCTATTTATTCGTTTCAGGGAAATGTTTTGTCATTGTTCTTCAAGTCCTTGCTGCGTAAAGCGGTTAATAATGCGCAATGGAAATTTGCATTGACTTGCGACTGTCTCACACTCGATACCGCTACTATTTACTTTGTTTGACAAACATGAAAGCTGGATATGACTTTATTAATGTTCCTCTTTTTTCTGGCACATATGACCCTTCTCGGTGAATGGCTATTCGTGCATATCTCTCTCTTGCCCTTTTTTGGTAGAATATATATTACTGTGCGTTTTTTCAAACTGTACTTGCTGATTTTCCCTTTCAGTTAACTTGTGTTGTTACGATGAGGGACTGAAACCGAAATTATATAAAATTCCATTACCTTCTGTCTGTATAGTATGGTATAGATTTACTAAGAATTTCCCATTATAGCACCTTGTAATTTCGCTTAGTAATTTCTTCTCTTTCATACTTTTAAAAACCTTCATTAAGATTATTTGATATACTGAGTAGCAAAGAAATCAGATGCCAACTCTGAATAAATGTTTTAAGATGGGAACGTTGAGAACTTCGTGTGTATATTATGCATAAGAATCCCGAAACAAATCCAAAAAATCTTACGAATAAGAAAGATAAGCACATAAAAAAATAAGCACTTAAGAAGATAAGAAGATAAATGTACCTCTTGAAACTATTTTAAGTTTTATTTGTTAAACGACATGTAATTATTACAGAAAAGCAAAGCAGCTATTAATTTTACTATGTTTTATTTTAAGTAATTTTACATGCTATGTATTTAAGCGGGGAAAATATCATATTAAAACAGTATACATTTTTTTTAGTTGCACCAGTAGAGAGTTGAAAATCTGGAACGTTAAAAATCCAAAGAAAGCTCTCTTCATTTTTGTTTTTTTAATGGGAATTCCCGTAATTTAGGGGATGATATGTCAAAGTTCGAAGTGACCTATTGATACTGAGGAACAAAAGGTGAAAATTTCCCTCTGTCATTGCTACTCCATGAGGGACTAAGATTTTGCGACCCATTACAACGGCAGTATCAGCCCTCAGTATCATTGTAACTTTTCCAAAAAACTTCATTCCAAGGACTGTTGCTATATGTTAGCTGGAGGCATTGCAACTGCCAATGGTCACACAACAGAATTAAAAAAACGATTGGAAAAAATATGGCAAATATGGGAGAAATGTTTTTCAGAGTTCGAGATGAAAACCCTGCTACATGAAAAACATCCGATTTATTCAAATCAATTTCTGGGTTTGAAGAATGTAATGAAAAGTCATGCAAAGGAGCGGATAGAAAACGACATATTGATGACAAGGGATATCCCATTTTAAAAATGAAAATGAAATCATACAATCTTTTACGGAAAGCACCGTTCCTGGAAAACCATGCAGATGGTGAATCTCACGATCAACGTCGTTCCTCCTCATGGTGAAGCATTCAATGCGTTGGAGATTGCCATGGTTTGGTTTGAACAACAAGCTGAGTGTTATTCAGCTACATCTTGTATCCTATAGAAAAAGAATGAGGGATTTAGAGGCAAGACAGCGTGAATGTCAAATTGGTGCAACGAAGAAAATGATTGATGATTTTTTCTAAAAAGAAATTCGCATGAACTTTTTCAGCATTCACTTTTTAAATCAAGTGTAAATACGCTCTTCAACTGTGTATATGATATGGCAAGCTTCGGAATTGTGTACTTTACGTTTAAAAATTTCACAAAGTAAAGTACTAAAAATGGCAAACTTGTTTCGTATTATATAATAACAAAACAATCTGTCTCTTGTAATATTTTTTTTTTTTGTATACAGGTGCTTAATTTTGTCACATGTATTTGGATAATATAATGTAGAAATGTTAACGTATTTGTATTTCTTTATATGTTCGATAATCCGGAACGACATCAAGGATCCGAACAACCAGTGGTCCTAATCTAGTTCGGATTTTCGAAGATCTACTGTATTTTCATATCAACGTTTCTGTTCACGTCCTTGTTTCGGCATTAACATTTGTCAGTACAGCGTAAAGGCTTTAATAACGTCCTGTACAATGATTTAGAATACAATTCCATCGCTTCGTTCTCGGGGTCAGCTGTTTATTGACTTCCTGTTCCGCTTTCTTCTTCGGTTGCAAAGTCGAGACTCAAAACCGCATTTCCTTTGCATGTCTCCATAGGGAATCGGAATACTTTTTCTTTCTCATTGTAGGCTCTATTTTAAAATTTAAAAAATTACCTGCATGCATTTTCTACTGCATCAGACCAGCCATCTTCTGCAAGATTTCTTCCATAAACTGATCTGAAAACTCTTTTTTACGGAGAGCATATTCTCCTCGGGTTATATTTCAATAGATTATTTCACGTTGTGCTATGTGTTAGTGCTTTACATGGGTTTTACGTCATTTCATTAGCATTGCCATCTGTCAAAGTTAGATTCAACTAAATTTTTTTTTTGTTTCTTTATGACGCTATGGTTAGAAACGTGTACTAATTAATCCTTAGACTAACTGTTGAAGGGAACTTTGAGAACTTAGAGCGAATATATATTATGCATAAGAATAGGAAAACCTTTTTCTGGTCTATTACATTTTTTTCTTTTCTTAAGTTGAAATTCATTCAACAGTTAGGTCAGAGTTTCATACCAATAGAATGTGTTACAGATGCATGCAGAGGTGGTCTCCCTTGCTCTACTACGACTCATGAAGACAAATATTTGGTTGGAACAGCAAAACGCAATCGCTGCTCTTTACACCAGAGGAACTGGATATACAGAGATCATGTGGCGAAGCGTGTTTGACGTATAGATTTATATGTACGACGGCCTGAGATCTGCGTTCATGTATCCCGAGCTCAACGTAGCTCAAATTATCCATTGATGAGGTGCCAATTCTTCGTGTCATATCCACAGAAATTTGGTCGTCATCAATGGGCCAATGTGCTCTCCACAGAAGTGTCATTCCCGCCCGTCCTCGGATTTTAGACGTCCGTTGATCTGGCGTAAAGTGGTGTTGCGTACCTGCGCGAGAATGTGCAGAAACAGAAACGTGACGGTGCCGTGGATCATGGTATAGGGCGTCATTATGATTGATGGACGCATCGGGATGCAGGTGCAAGAAAGAGTGTCTACGACGGGCGAGCGATATGGCGACGAAGTTCTTTTATATCATGCCCAATTATTCGGTATTCCTTTTGGCAAATACTTTATGTTTTTAGAGGATAAAAGTGACACCCGTTTGTATGACTCCAGTGCTGACACTTCTGGAGACCGGAAGATACTTACCAGACCGACTGCCCAAGACGATACAAAACGTGTTCCAAAGTGATTTAACCTAATATTTTTTTATTACTAAGAACATCCTTTAGTATCCCCTAAAGCGCTGCTCAATATTATAATTCTGTCGTCTCACGTTTGGACTTAGCCACAATGCAATGGTGGTACTCGATGGATATTATGAGGAAAGTCAAATACTTAACATAAATGGCACACTTCTTATATTTAGTATCACGTATCGTGAAGTTCACAATGTTGGATAACATTCGAGTAAAATCGGGAGGAAAGTCAAGAACCTTTGAAACACATAAATTTGCCGTTACTTTTTTTGTTATTGTACTCCTTGTATAAATGGTTATTTTTTTTCTTAGACATGCCCAATTAAATGCTTTATTGAAGATTTTTCCCTATTAAAATAGAAATATATATTTTCGCTTCATCCTTTCTTCCTGTAATTCTTATTGTGCTTTACAATCTTAAATTTAAATATACCTGAACAAATTAAAATGGATCTATAAACGAAGAAACATTGAAACATCGGTTTGCATCTCGATCATTAGATTTTTTTGTTGAATGCTGAACTTTGGTAAAAGTATATATTTACGCTCGTAACGCATTTAAACAAAACCAATAGAGTGATATGAAGTGATTATTTTTGCAGTCACTTGAGTTTTTTGTCCAGTGCTAAAGCTTCTAATTTACGTAAATGATATAATACGTCAAGATAAATGATGTATAACACAAATTCTGAAAGAAGTTTTCGAATTATAGGGAAATTATTCGTAAATGCTGTTTACGCGTTAGAAAGCTCTTGTGAAATAATGCTGTGGAATCATTATTATTGCGTGCAGTTAAGCAGGAAAACAATTGTCATCAGCAATTTTTAAGATTGTTACATGTACTATGACTTTCACTTTCTTATTTAGATTTTCCGAAAAGTAACAAATTGGCAGGATACTTCTTAAAAGGACACGGTATAACGCCTTTCATTTAAACTTTCTTCATTTAGTTTGGAATAACTATATAGCAGCAAAACATATGCATTGTATTGCAGTTTACTTCTTACCAAAAAAAATGCCAAAATACTGAGTATTTAAACATGTCTATTTTTTTAAATGCTTTCAATTTTTTTTCAGTGTAAATCGTACACCATTTGAAGACGTTTATTTATGTTAATGTCACCACGATCTTCCGATATTTAAGGGTATGACTGTGGAGCACATATTTATTGAAGGAATGTTTTATTTTTTCAGGAAATAGTTCATCTACATGAATAAATTGAACTGTAGTCAGAATTTCTTAGATGAATTTAGTTTTCGTCGGAAATTGTGATTGAATTAAAAAATAAATTTCAACTGAAATGGAAAGAATTTGATTTCAGGTAGCATATTATGAGTAATTTTAAAATATGTGACGTGAGAAATTCCAATAGGAAGTTCATATTTTAAAAACCACGCGCTCTTAAACACTAGAAAATGCCATTTATTGATAGCTGTGAAGCAGTTAATACATTCAGCTGGCGTCTTGTAATAGAATGAACTGGTCATGCGCGCAGTAGAGATGAGCATTATTTCAGTACGTGTGATTTCCTTGATCACGGTTATCGAAAAGTCACAGGTAGTGCATGCTACCGAAAACCGTGGGGTACCAGTGATCGTCCAATAAACGTTTCTCCGCCTCCGTCATTGCTACCCATCATGCTCTTTCGTGATTTTTCATGCTCCAAGTCTTAACTGTTAACGATATAATTCTGCGCCTGTAGCTGTTACTCTCGTTATCTGCCATGCGTTTTGCCAAGCTGTTAGCTATTTCGTGATTTTTTCACAGCGTTGTTTGTGCTTCTCCATCGTTCTCGCAGTTAGTGCAGGTTCGTTTTTTTGAATTCGGAGGAAATAGTTAATTCAGAACGTTACTTTAGTAAATCGTTAGCGCTTCATCCATTCCAAGGCTGAAAAAATGCTGCCTCGTTTCTTTCAAAGCTGTAAACAACCATGATAGATATAAAGTAAACAAAGTGTATTTTTGATAATCTGAATTAAAAATTTAACTAACCGCGAAAAACGTATAAAAGAATTACGCATAATTCAATTGAAAAAGCCGTAAAAACTACAGCAAGGCACATCAGAATTAGCGCAGAATTACGTATAAGAGTTTAAAACAAGTTTAGGACATTTGGGCAACGGACTTTTTGGGCAAAATCTTTAGGGGCCGTACGTGCAGTTCCTTGGCGCTGTGAGGGAAATTGAATGGAGAAAACGTTCTATGCAAGACAAACGACAAGGTTACAATTGAATTTAAAAAAAAAAATTACAAAAGCACAAATTTTCAAGATGACAATCTATTTTTTGTTGTAAATATGACAAGGATAATATCCGAAAATCCTGAAAATTTTGTCGTCTGGATCGGGAATTGCATAGCACATAATCCTGGATATGGATTACACTGTACCGCGATTACATAATATACTTCTTAGGTTTCGACGAAACAAAGCAATTACACCAGAACTCATACTATGTTCGAAAAAAGTACGACAAGAAGGAATTTTTTTATAATGTTTAACTTTTACTTAGGTACTAAATATTTACATAACATTTCAAGTTATTAATATGCTTCTGTTACTTAATTAGGCATTAAATTAATTATGCCTCATTCGTAGGACCTTTTGACAGTCTTTTTTCTACCGATGTCATATTCATAACGTTTACGAATAAACTCAATGTAGCAATATTGTGCTTTTTCAAAAGCACTAAATATTATTTCACAGCGCCTAGGCCTTTTTAACAGTTTTTGTCTTATCGATGTCACATTCAATAACACATGCGAATCAACTCAAGTTGGGTGTAGGAGGTCTGGCCACAAAAATTTTAAGGGACCGTATAAAAATTGGCTGCTTTGACCGCTTCGTGCCCACGACCCCCCAGAGGTTGGTAATCTCAGACATTAAAGTTTCGTAATTTCGTCTTTTCTTAATTGTGATAATTATTGTAATTCTTTATAACAAATCTTTATGATCTACATCTCAACAAAAGATTTCAGGGTTTTAAAATACAAGTCTGCAAATTATTTGAGAGCATAAAGCTGACTCAGCAAACCCAGAAACCGGAAGGAGGTTGGGAGGTTAATAACAAAAAGTAAAATATGAAGTATTCTTCGTCCGATTGGGAGATTTTCAGCATTTACCTGTTACAACTCAACAAACAGACTGAGGTGTGCCTACTCAAGAAACCTGCGTGTGTGTTTGTGTGTGTGTGTGTGGGGGGGGGGGGCTAATATAAAAAATGGTACAATATGATGGTACAGGCGCTCAGGTGATGTGTCCACTTGTAGCTAGTAAATGCCGCGTAAAAATCTCTCGACCGGAGCAGAAATCTTCATACACACTCTTGGTGTTACCCACCCCCTCCTCCCCCGACAGGTTTGCTTTTGAATAGGCACTTGCCCTCAGAAATTTTGCCGAGTTGTAGCTTATAAATGCTCAAAATCTCCCGATCGGACGAGAATTTTTTCATATTTTAAACTTTTTGGTGTATTACCCTTCCCCTCCCCCGCCCTCCCCCGACAGGTTTGCTGAATAGGCATCTACCCTCAGAAATTTTGCCGAGTTGTAGCTTATAAATGCTGAAATTCTCCCGATCAGATTAAGAAAAACTTTCATATTTTACACATTTGGTGTTAAACTCCACCCCCGCAACCCCCGACAAGTTTGCTTACTTGAGGAAATCATGTTTTGGATGACAATGTGTCGATTTGTAGCTTGTAATGCTATAAAAATCTCCTGCACGAGAAATACTTTATATTTTACACTTTTGGTAATATGCCCCCCCCCCCACCCAGATTTCTAGAGTAATCACATGCGTTCAGAAAATGCGTCGAGTTGTAGCTTGTAAATGCTGAAAATCTCCCACGCACGACAAATTCTTGATACTTTGCACCTTGGTATCCCCCTCCCCCCGACAGGTGGCTTCCTCAGGCAGCACATGCGCTCAGATAATTTTTTGAGTTGTGGCTGGTAACAAGCTGAGTAATCTCCTGCTTCGGACGAGAATTTTTTCAAATTTTACAATTTTAGCATCCTCCCTCCCTTCTGACAGTTTTTTCTGAGTAGGCAAATGCCTTCAGATAATGTGCTGAGTTGTTGTAGCTTATAAATGCTCAAAATCTCCCGATCTGACCAGAAATGCTTTTATATTTGCTAATTTTGCAACCCCCCCCCCCCCACCTCCGCCCGACAAAGGTAGTACATATGTGCTCAGATAACCTGCAGACTTGTAGTTTGAAAACCCTGAAATATTTTGTTGAGATGTAGATCATAAGTTACTTATTATAATGAATTACAATAATTACCGCAATTAAGAAATGACGAAATTACGGGAAACTTTATATGACTCAGATTACCAACTTCTGGGGAGGGGGGGGGGAGAGATCGTGGGTACGAAGCGGCCAAAAACGTTATTTTTATGCGGCCTACTTAAATTTTTGTTTCCAGTTCTCCTACACCCATTTTATGGCCGAGCCAGAGAATTCACTCCACCGTTCCTTTGAAATAGATTCTGCTATCAGTTACTTTACTCGTTCGTTAATCGTTACTGGTGCACGGATTCACGGAAGTGGAATATAGCCCGCAAATGTGATTCCAATCACAGTTAAAAATCACTGTTACGCTTTGAGTAGCAGTCAAAGTTAGCGCCGTGATCGGGCACAGTTAAGCTCATCTCTAGCCTGCATCACAAAAATCGTTCTCTACATCAGCTTGCGTCTTGTAATACAATGCACTCAAATATGCGCGCAGCACAAAAACAAAATTTACATACAATGGTAATGAGCTTAACTCTCATGGAATATAAGCAAGACAAACAGTCCACTCAATTTTTAAAATCATAAATTAAGAATTATATTTATTGCACGTATGGTATTCATGGAAGCAATTGTTCTGAACATGAGTTTTCATTGTACACTTTGCTGTGAAGTCTATCAAGTTATCCGCGTGACTACCGTATTTTCTATTTATAAACAGATATTAAAGTTATTAGGAAAATCGATCTTTTATTTAGTTAATTCAAAAGGTGCTGGGGCATACCCGGGATTTCTCTTAATACCATTGGAGCATCATATGACCTACAATTTAAGCTAAATATAATTTAAATAAAAAAAATACATGTGTCAAACATCAATTTCTAAAAGAAAAGGATCTGGTTTAAATTGATTTATCTAATTTTCAGTATGATTTTATTAATCTGAATCTTTGGAAGCGATAGTAATGTGCGGTTCAATCGGCGGCTTGAAGTACATGTGCAGGATTAGCATGACACCAATATTTTCGACTGCTTTCTGCTTGGTATCTTTTATAACTCGGTAATATAACTTCACCTATTTAAAACCATGGATTTCTACCAAAGAATTGTGTTGAATTATCGTACTACACGTACTTTGGCCTGTCTACATGCACGACGTTACAATTTTTCTTGATAAAACTTATTATTTTTTTTAGTAAAACTCGTAAAGTATTTCTTTCCTGAAAATTATGTGAATTCTTAGCTTTTTATCTCATTCGGCAATCTCATTGGTGTACCTACACACATTATTTACCTTATGTAAGATTTTATTTTGACGGAATGCTATTTTGTATATTTTGTTTGTCAGGACTATTTAGGTATGTGTTATTTTGTCGGTTTAGGTCTGGCTCGTGGTGGGCATAAACAATTCCATATTGGGAGTACATTCATCATTCACGCAATTCAGTCGTTGTAAAAATACCGATATTTTTCAGTTTTTTATTATGCTTATTCTGCAAATCATTCTCTACAGATATCCATCCTTTAGAAACATTGATTCTTCGAGACCACAGTACTTCTCTGCGAAATTACCGAAAAGAGAGCTAACTTTTCATTATTCACATTCACGATAACTGATTTCCCACGAACCGGATCATCGCGGTAGATTTGGGCACACCATTCAGATATATGGCGTACATACAGGTATCGCGACCAATCTTAAGTTTCATTATTATTTCTTAGCTGATTGCCTTTTATCACTCACATGACGATTGACATGTATTAATTTTCTACACTTCCTTTCTTATCAGAAATTCTTCTCTGCACCCATATGGTATGGGGTCATATTAAACGTTCTGTGATTTCCAAATGCAGGGAAGAAAGGGAGGATTAAATGACCATTCACATCGCTGAAAATGATCTGTTCTTGGTGAAAATGCATTTGTTATGAGCAAGTTATTTACAAATGCTCCATCACTGCACCAGAACTGCTTTGAAAATCAATGTCCATATTAACTTCCACATTACAATTTGGATAGGAATGGTCATTTCCCAATTTCAGGAAATGAGTTGAATTGAATATCTTTCAATTAATATTTTCAAGAAATCAAAATACACATTGTAATGCCTTCTTAGGATAAAAACGATTATGCATGAAAACGCACATTTCAGTTTTGGTTACGGCATTGCTAAGGTATCAAGCAAATTCGATTAGTCCTTATGCTATATAAAGCCATAAGAGTAATTTGCATCATGCTTTGATGGAAATAAAAGAAGCAGTGACATTTACTCAGTGAGATCACGTCTTTCCGTTTTAGTGCTCAAACTACAAGGAAGCGAGATCAAGCATGTGAATTTGGGGCTGCAAATGATTTTAAAAAAATAGTGTTTGGTTAAATTCCGATCATATTTTTCGGCTCTTGTGCAATCGTTCTATGAAAGTTCTTCTCTTGGATTATGTTTTGTGGTACAACTCTTCGTAAACAAATATGGAAAACATCATTGTTTAAAACAGTTTGTCAGAATCTGACTTTGCAATATCTCGATATCATCATTATCATCATTGTCAACCATTATCCATCCAATGCTGGACGAAGGTCTCCCCAAATCTCCTCCTCCACTGCGGTCTGTCTTGTGCCCAGTCTCCTCCACGTCGTCTCTGCATACTTTCGAATTTCATCCGAATCCATCTCCCATGTGGTCTTCTTCTGGGTCTTTTCCCGTCCCTTGGAATCCAACCTGTATTTCGGCTATCCATCGATGATCTGTCCTTCTGGCATTATGTCCATCGTCGCTCTTTTTGTGGATTTAACTCTGATCATGATGTCTTCTCCACTCTTATCATCTTTTTTCGGATCCACGAAATTCCTTCTTCGATCTCTCCTGGTTACGTTCAAGTATGCACCTCTCCATGATTCCTTGAGTTGTCTGCAGCTCCTTGTATGTTCTCTTTTTTAGTTAAGGTCCACGTCTCTGCACCATGCGTAAGCACTGGAAGGATGCATTGATCAAACACTTTTCTTTGAAGACATAATAGCATATTGCTCTTGAAAATTATGCTGTTTCTTCCAAAAGCTCTCCAGGCAAGTTTTGTACGCCGATTAATTTCTTCATCAACGTAGACCCTCACTAGATATCTGCTGTCCAAGATAAACGTACGTGTCTGTTATCTCCAGCTTTTCTCCAACAACCGATAAATCTTCATTTCTTGTAAAAGCATTGAACATCACTTTTGTCTTTTTGAAAGTTCATTTTTAAACCCACTTCTTTACTCTTGTCAGCAAGTTCCTGGATTATACTCTGCAGCTCTGATGGGGTAGTTGCAAAAATGACTACCTCATCAGGCAAAACGAAGGTGGGTTAGATAATCTCCATTAATCCTTATCCCCTTGATTTCCCAGCTCAGCGACTGAAAAACACCCTCCAATGTGGTACATTAAAGAGCTTCGGAGATATGGTGTCACCTTGTCTCACCCCCTTTAAAATTTTTACGTGTGTTGTATTTTCAAACAGCCTTAATCTTTGCACTTGCACTTTCATATTGTTATTAATAATATTAATGTATGCACCAAATACCGCAGGTTTTCAGAGCCATTGTAACTGCTGATGGTTTCACCGAATCAAAGCGTTTTTTCTCTTATAATCGATAAAAGCCATGCACAATGGAAGTTCATATTCCCTCGCTCTTTCAATTAGTTCTCTGTGCACGTGGATATGATCTATTGTGCTGCAGCCACTCCTGAATCCCGCCAATTCTCTCGGTTGAGCCATGTCCAGTGTTACCTTCAAGCGGTGTGAAAGAACTTTAGTGAAATTTTATAAAGTACTGATAGGAGGCTGATAGGTCTGTAGTTTCCAAGATCCACAATGTCACCTTTCTTATGTAGCAGGATCATGGTAGTGAAAATCCAATCCTCAGGAATCTTTCCTTCATTAAGGCATTGAGTGAAAATTTGGGCATGAGTAATGTTTTGATTTCTCCACTTGCTTCTTGTATAATGTCTACCTTAATTCCACTTTCTCCTGGAGCTTTTCCCGGCTTCATGTTCTTGATTGCACGTGCAACTTCTGCTGGAAGGACTGGA